>JAXBDA010000072.1:0-132222 GCA_036023075.1 Gaultheria prostrata | reverse complement strand
TACACGAGAAATAATGACTGAATTTTGATTTTAGGGGACTTATTTGCTAATGTGATTTGCATTTTGTAACCCATGCTTAAATACAAATGAATACTTAATTGAAAATATATTATGTCGTATGACCTCAATTACTATAAAAAACTTAGCAAAATTACTTTAGTTAACCTTTGATACCAAATTTTAAGTCAAATTTTATGTGTTGCATACTTATATTCCTATAAGGATTTCTTTTTCGAGATTAACTTTCTTTCTCAATTGAAAAAAAAAAAACACGGTTTCTTCAATTTTTTTGATAAGTATACTAGGGCCCCATTTCACAAGTTCGCTTAGGGCCTCGGGAATCTCAAGGCCGGCCCTGAGTCCATCACTCGAAAGACTTGGTCCGTTTACGTCTCATTTCAACTGACGGCGGTCACCAAACTTTTCGCATGCTTGTAACCACGGTTCTGCTTTTCCGGGCTCCCGGGCTCACACACAACCATGGTTTCTCTAGTCCGGGCTCCCAGGTTTACACACATATACACACAACCGCGGTGCTGCTTTTTTTTTTTTTTTTTTGGAATAATAGAAACAAAAAAGTGAGAAGAAATGGAATAACATAAAGTTCAAAATTTACCTACGTTGTCAATTATGGCAAAAACTTTATTTTCCTACGTTGTCCAATTGGTTAACCATAGCCAAAGAAAAGTATTCCCATCCTATCGTTAGAAAAAATTGTCTAAAGCCCTCAGCAAAATTGGGAAAACGCGAATTTAACCATAAAATAACGGAAAAGTGCACTGTATAAATCCCAGTAATTGTCCAATAATAAAGAGAGTCGAATGCAAAAAACACACATCCAAAACCATAAAAGTAAATAGAAGAAACAGATTAATAGGGGGGCATCAAACTCGTTGGAGGATTGATGGTCAGGGTCTCAAATTCCAGAGCAGGGTCCGACTCCATAGGCTGCATTTTCTGCTGTGTAGAGTGTGCCACTTTTCTTAGTTCAGCAGCATAGAGTTCGTTGTACCTCTTTGCTTCAGCTTGATACTCTTGAATTTGAGCTGCACAAAATTCTCACTCAATCATTCATAATTGCATGCATGAGAGAGAGAGAGAGAGAGAGGTGTTACCGAGAGATAGTTCAGCTCCGACTTCTTGAGACCTTATCTTTTCCATCAAAATCTTGTTTTCCATTCGCAGCCGTATATTTGCATCTGCCTCACTTTTTCGAAGATGATTAAGCACCCCAACTTCAGCCTGAATAAATGTAGCACAGAAAATAAATAAAGCAAATGGTTTCATAGCAAGTCAGAGTAAATTACGCCGAAACAAAACAATTTCTACAGGGAGTATCTTTGTTACCTGGAGATCTTTCAGCCTCTTTTCCAGATCAATGACATATTCCTCCCTTTTCACTCTGGCCCTCTTGGCAGAAATTCGATTTGATATAAGCCTATAAGAAAATTCCATGAACGTAGGTTTACCTTTATCCAAACTCTGCCCTAGTTTTCAGATACATGGGAATGCATTCCTTTTCGCTCATCTTCATTTTACGTCGTTACAAAAATGATGCATCTACGTAATCAATGCTTTTGAGCAAGTGAACTAGAACGTACATATAAGGACATGAAAATGAAGGTGCGAAAATCATCACGCAGATGGTGTTAGTAATTAAGACAATCGGACCAACTAAACACCGGATTTCACAAAGTGTATAGATTTAGTAATTAAGACAATCCGACCAACTAGATACGGGATCTGAAATCCCAAAGAGAGAAATTCTGACACGGTGGACCCATGTTTTTGTTAGTGAAAACTCGAGCCATAATCCCGCAAAACAAACTTGCGCCATGATGCTTCTACTGTTTTACGTAATCAATGCTTTTCAGCAAGTGAATTCGAACATACATATAAGGACATGAAAATGAAGGTGTGAAAATCATCACGCAGATGGTGTTAGTAATTAAGACAATCGGACCAACTAAACACCGGATTTCACAAAGTGTATAGATTTAGTAATTAAGACATCCGACCAACTAGATACGGGATCTGAAATCCCAAAGAGAGAAATTCTGACATGGTGGACCCATGTTTTTGTTAGTGAAAACTCGAGCCATAATCCCGCAAAACAAACTTGCGCCATGATGCTTCTACTGTTCTACGTAATCAATGCTTTTCAGCAAGTGAATTTGAACATACATATAAGGACATGAATATGAAAGTGTGAAAATCATCACCCAGATAGTGTTAGTAATTAAGACAACGGGTTTCACAAAGTGTATATATTTAGTAATTAAGACAATCCGACCAACTAGATACGGGATCTGAAATCCCAAAGAGAGAAATTCTGACATGGTGGACCCATGTTTTTGTTAGTGAAAACTCGCGCCATAATCCCGCGAAACAATTTACCCAAAAAAAAAAAATCCCGCAAAACAAACTAGCCATAATGGACAAGCTCGTAGGGGAAATAAAAGGATGTATATTCGAGGAAAAAAATCATGGAAGCAACAAGATAGATAACCTTCTGAGCTTTCTCTCCTCCATGTTGAGATCTAGGTTAGGCCCACCTCTCAGCTCATAGTCAATCCCTTGCTCGGTCTTGACAGTAATACCACCAACATTAGTAGAAGATGGTTCAATAGCAGTGATTGGATTCCTAGAAATTACTAAAGGTGGGCTTTTGTATGTAACTTCCACTGATGGCTCTTGATGAGGCTGGCTCATGAAGTGGGGCATTTGCCACCCTTCAGATGAACTAGTGGCCATTGGAAGGGCAGGGGATGGAGCAGACACAGTGAAAGGTTTAGGGCTAATAGGTGGCCTGTTCGAGGAGGAAGGTAGCTCAGAAACAAACTGGTTGCTCCTCTCCATTTATTAGAGTAGAAAAAAGAAAAGAGAAAAAAAAGGGAGAAAGAGGAAACCCTAATATAGAAGTGATATGCCTAAGGAAGGTGATATAACACTGAATGGTTTGTAGATTGAGGCCTAGCTAACCATTTTTATACAAAAAAAAAAAATACAAAACAACTCAATTTGAATTTTTGAACTTACAAGGAAAATTTAAGAGCATGCATCACAGAGATGGTTAATCCAACACAGAATCCAAACAGAATAGGAAGGTTAATGATGATAGTAAAGGCCAAACAAAAAAGCAAAACAATTTCATGTAATTGCAAAGTTTTTCGCCAACTAATGCATTCATGGCACTTACCAAAAGTATCCAGGTCCAATTACTATTATTGGACTTGAATTGATGTTTTCTCTTGGCGAGATATGGTTGATTTAACGGAAAATTTTGTCGTATTCTATCGATTAACGATGATCCAATGGCTAACTGACTTGTTATTTTAATGTCAATGGATTTGTCGCCGTCACAGAGGTTTCACTTTATCACTGGTCTAAAACACTAATTTAAATTTAGTGTCTTTATGAAGCTGAATTATCAAAATGTTTTTGCAGCTGACAGAAGCACTGCATATAACCGGGCTTTAGGGTCTTTGTAACCATGCATATGAAATTAGCTTGCACATTTACAGTTACTCCATGGTTGGATAAAGTAATAACATTGTGACAGCCAAACTTACCATGTAATTACCAATTATAAGAACAACGACATCAAACAGTCTTATCTAGTTATCTTCTGGTTTCTGTACTTGGTGTCAAGCGAACTAGTAATTTAATTATCAGAGAGTGAACACGGAGACAGATCCTATCCAACAAAATGCCGTGTGAAACAAAATTTATGGTGTATGCTATCAACAGATTGTACATGTAATTTTTTAGTATGTATTGCTGATATTCTTTCTTCTACGAAGCGCAACATTGGTCTTAGGAATTTTGTTTACAAGGACAATTATTGTGGTACTGTTAAAAATAATATATAATTATATGATTGCCAGCTGTTTATCTTAGTGGAAAATTAATTGTTGAAGGATTGTTTCAATGTAAAACAAGTGTTTAATCGAGAATTAAGCAACTACCGCTTATCCGTGACTTCTTAAATACCTTTGTTTCCAAATGTTTATACGTTTATTGTCCTTGACCAATCTTAGATACTTGCAGCCAATCGCTTTGATTTATAACCGTCAAAGTGACTAATAACTAATCAAATGGTAGCCATTATCATCGTTGCTTATTCGGGTGGAGCCACATAAAAACACGTGCTTAACTTAGTAACTAACACTATCACTGCCTCAGCTGCATGTAGGGTTTCTAAAACATGGTATTTCATCAAGTTATAGGCTAATTTTCCTTATTAATACACTTCGGCCATAATCTGATACTTTATATTAGCAGTTTCATTCATCAATCGTGCGCTGGTTTTACCATCTTTTTTTCTTTATGGCGATGGAATCACCTGGCCCATTTGGTAGAACCAATCGAGAGCTGGCTTGATTTGCCAGTTGATGAGCCTCTCATTTCTAGAGTCCCCTTGGCCAACTTAAGCAAAAGGTCATTTGTGAAAGGTTACTATTCATCTGTCAAGGTACAGATCTTCACATTAAAAAAGGATTTTACGACGCGTACTCATCTTGGAGAAAGAGGTCCCATAGATATATTCACTGACCAAAAAATGGATAAAACCGTTTTTCTGGAAAACTCGGGAAGAAGTTGCTAAAGCTGGTACAACATAACGCCTTTTTTCAGCAATCAATTCTGACAGCGAGAATGCCCATATGGGTATCTTGGTCTCCTAGCAAATATAAAAGATGCACCAAAAGTTCAATCTCAAGTTATATTTTTCTACGAATTCCAAATGTATGTTGAATACGTCAATTGTGAATTTGTAAATGCACCAAACTTTTAAAAAACCTTGAACTAACAGAAAAGTGATCGCGCCGCAGCCATGTCAACCTTGATGAAGGCAATGACCATGGCCGAGCAAATTAACATGGCTTACACAAGCTTTGTCAGGCAAACAAATACAATTGACGACATCAAGGATTCAAAGGATAAACATTCCAAAAAGGAAGAAAGACCTCTTGTTATAAAACAATATCTAGCAATGAAGCATTTACTGTGGTAAAGAAAAAGAGAGACTGACCACAAAGAGCCCTGCACCTCGTGGGTTAACGATCCCTATTTCCAACTGCATTTTAATTCTTCCATTGTTTACAACACAACTGCACAAAACAAAGAAAGCCATTTCAGCGATTAAAAATAAACTGTAAAGTACACGGCAGAATACGGTGCACTACATTGTTATTGTTAGGATTTAGGTTTACTAATTCAATTAAAGTGGGTTACAGAAAATAAGTGAGCAAGCCAATCCAAGGAAATAACCGTGGCGTTCTTCATAACCATTCTATCCCGTCATGGATCTCTCTCTGACTATCACTTACCACTAAGTCCACCTCCACCCATTGCAACTCCTACACCATGGGCAGCTTATGTTTGCATCAAGTTTGAAACCACATATAAACTCCTCATTACATCCTCATTCGTGTTGCTTTCTTCTGGCAATAAATTATTTTCCAAAAGCTTGGGAAGTTCCAGTTAAAGACGTATCTAAGTATTCATCTCTCCTACCATGAGTAAGCTACATGAACATTGCAGTTAAAGATGCAAGCAACTAAGGGGTTGTTCAAGAAACTCACTGAAAAACTAACTTATTGCGCTTTACGAGACATATCATTCTCTTATAATACATCAACACAAAGACCAAACTTAAGCCGGTTTCTAACTTAAGTCAGTTTCTGGAACAAGGCCAGGTTTGAGTATGCAAGGCAAATCATGAAAATGACATGCAGACATACCAAACAAACCAAACCAAACCGAGCCTTGAGTCGCAATAAATTGGGGTCGGCTACATGAATCCTATTTTTTCATTGAGCTCTATCAAGGAATGACCCAAATACAATGTAAGAGTATCTAAATTTCTCATACCATGCTGTTAAAAAAAACACAAAAAAAATTCTCATACCATGATGATTGATATTCCTATCAGGCTATCACCGAGCCTCCTACTGTCATCTTCTGTAAAAATTGACATCAGACATCTAAAAGTCTAAACCGTCACCTGATCAATCAATATGTCTACCCATCTACAATGCGCACATCGCCACACACATACACAAATAAATTGATACCCACTTACATATGCAATGAAATAAAACGAAGATGCAGGACATTGGGTCAAAATTACAAACAGGTAGCTTAAAATCACTGTTGCAGGTACATTTACACACATGCAGTTCTAATCCATATGCAGATCAATACTTATTGAAATCGGTCAAACCTACCTGAGTAAGTCCAATCGTAATGGTTGATGCCCACAAGAATACCGATTTCCCCCTAAAACCCTTGGTGAACGTCTGTTTCATCGGAGATGATTGACATCTTTGGCGCGGGCTCCGGCCACCCATCTTGAGAAAGAACATGGACTTGGTTTTCCTCTTTTGTTGAACTACTTAGGTGCATATAATATATATTAAATGTGTGTTGTAAAGAAAAAGGAAGTCCCGTAGCTCAGTTGGTTAGAGCGTTGGTCTTATGAGCCGAAGGTCGCGGGTTCGAGCCCCGCCGGGACTATTTTTTCTTTCCTCTTTTCCCTAAGGCCTAAAAGTTCGTGTAAAGAAGTTATGTTGATTGTTGACCCAGCTCAAAGCCCAAATCGACAAGCATGTCAAACTAATGCCAGCGAGGTCCAATTCTGAATTTTTTTTTTTTTTTTTTTTAATCTAGAATTTTTCCTCATCGCAAACATTTGTTTCACTTTTACTCAAAAAGTTCACATTTTAGAAAAAGTCTCATTTAAAAAAATGGGCTTTTTTTTTGTCTCTTTGTTTTTTGAAGGTTGATTTAAAGGCTCTAATATAGCCTGGAAAATGCATTGTTTGTTATGTGAGATTTGGAGGGTGTGATAGCAGATAGAATAATGTGGGGACCCAAAATTCAGTATTTGTTATACTTAATTTGGATGAGATTTTTAAATCCCCACCCATTTTTTATCCCAATCCATACGAGATATAAAATCCCAAGGTGGTGTGGGATTTGATAGGATTTTTCCTTGTTGACCGTGTGCTATAACAAAACAGTGCTAAAATCAAATATATCTCGTTGAACACAAACACCGAATACGGATTTTCTCCATCTATTGATATCTTGAGCAATATCCCAAGGAATTTCATATACCACCCATATCGCATAGGATTTCATATCCCCTCGTTTTATCTCCGGTCAAACAAACGAGCTCTTAAGATTGCGATAATTCTGACAAATAAATCCACCATCAAGCAAATTCCATAGAGACCCCATCGTTTATACCTTAACGGTGTGTGTGGCTGGATGGAATGGACGTTGGAATGGAATGACCATTCCAATAGAATTTCATTCCCATGTTTAGTTTATAAAAAAATTAAGGAATCGTAATTCCAAATGGAATTCTCATTCCCTCGAATAAAGGAATAATCATTCCATTAGAAAAGGCAATGAATCATTATTCTATTTCTTTCTAATTATTAATGCCACATCAAATTGCTACCGCCACACCAACTTTAATTATTGCCACTCCAAATTTCACTATTCCCCCTCTAAAATTTACTACTGCCACTCCAAAATTTACTAATGCCACTCAAAATTTCACTATTGCCACGTCAAATTTATTATCGTCATTCCTGAGCATAAAAGCGAGAATGAAATGGTTATTGTTATCTCATTCCATTCCCCTTCTACTCCATTCCATTCCGACCTTCATTCCATTCCAATAAACCAAACACAACCTAAGAATTTATTTTCCGGGATACATTAGAGCCCTTAAATCAACCTTCATGAAAACAAAAGGCTAAATTCCACAGAGACCCCCTCATCTATACCTCTTTTGTATAGAGACTCCCTTACGTTTAAAAACGTCCACACAGACCCCTCATATATGACCGTTAGCCACAACCGTTTGTACTTATGAGATTTGAGCATTTTTTCAGCCCAAAATACCCTTCAACACAAACTCTCTCCTCTCCCTCTCTTTCTCTCTCTCACGCAAGTTGAGGCTGAAAAACCCCAAACCCATTTTCCAATTTGGGTTTTTTGGGTTTCGATTACCTCAATTTGGTGAATTTGAGTTTTGAATCAAAACCAACTGCACATACAAATTAATATAGGTATATACATAACCCATAGAATCAAATATATATACACAACCAAAATCATCTCTTCTCATCCATAGATTCAACCCCACCATAAATGCATGCCTCAAATACTCCCAACCACAGCCATGTCGGAGCTTTCTAACCTGTGCCACCCTGTTCGTAGCCACTGTGGCACGGTACCACACCCACACGGTGGGTCTCAACCAATGCTACTCTGCCGTGACGCAACAGATTTTAGCCTCAATCTCCGCCGTTTAGCCCACAGTGCTGCTCTTCGACCACCCGTAGGGGTATAAGCATTTCGTCAAAAGCCATTGGTTTTAAGGATGAGGTATTCCGTTCAAAAAAAAGGATGATGTATTGTACTTGATGTTGTTTAGTGGTGTATTCAGAACAATCATTGTCTGTTTACATATTTATGGATATTTTGGCGCTAATTTAACCTCTCAGGGGTTCGCTGTATAAATGTAGTTGGAATTCCTGATCGCTAATTCAACCTCTCAAGCCTTGCAAGGGATTGCTAAATTTTTGTATTATCGACTATGGTTTATCAATGAAGTTTATGTTTCTCTCAAATCCAGGAAATCCCAAAATTTAAAATTTAGAGAGTGTGAAACCCTTACCTATTGCAAAAAGTCCACTACCGCGCCAACACTACTGGCTATAAATAGCAGGAAAGAGGGGATTTTTAAGGGGTTTTGGTCGAGTGGGTTTAGGAAAGTTTGGAGGGGGTGGATTTGAGAGAGTGTCGCATAATAGAGAGAGGGGGGGGGGGGGGGGATGACTGTGGGTGATTTTCATAGACGAGGGGGTGAGTGTGGATGATTTTTTAGGGGTATTATAGTCATTTCCATCAGTCCGTTAACGGAGTAAAGGTTTTTTGCATTTCGCATAGATAATGGGGTCTATCTGGATACTCTTAAACATCATGGGGTCTTCATGAAAAAGAGGAATAGATGAGGAGCTCTCTGTGAAATTTAACACTTTATTTTCATGAAGGTTGATTTAAGGGCTCTAATGTAACCTGGAAAATAAACTCCTAAAATTGTGATAATTCTGACCAATAAAATCCACCACCAAGCAAATTAGTCGGAGTATGACCAACCATATAGAAAAAAGTCGGATTATGACTCGTCATTTTTCATTAATGGTCTTCTATAAACAAAAGTGGAAACGTACTTCTTCTTTTGTTTTTTTTTTTTGTCTCTCTCTAGTCAAGATAAACAAAAATAAGAGTATGTTCCTTGGCTAATTGCTATTTTAGCTTGGAAAATACACAAAAATTTGGTCTACAATAACCTTAAACACAGACACCTTTGTAAAGTAATGTGTGCTACAATAACTCGCCACTTTCGGTGAGTTATTATTCACTCTTAATCCCATAATTAATTTGGTTTTCTTTCATGCGTTTTCTTTTTGCAATGAAGGCCTTGGTCAACAGTGTCTGAGCTTTTGAATTTGATGATCTCTCAGTTTGACATTCTCTGTGTTGCACTACAATTGGGATTTGCGATTCTGAGATTTGGGTTTCTAGTAGTAATGATCGGCGTTTTTATCTTCAACGGCGAGGATCTCGCCTAGTCCTCCGCGAGGCCGGCAAAACGGGCTTATGCTACTTTGGACTGCATCTAGATTTATATGCATATCATAGATATTACTCCATGTAATATTCTGTGCGAGTAAAAAAAGAGAGAATTGCAGGAGTGCGGGAGTATAATAATATGACTACGAAAAATAAAAATTGCACCTTTGTTGCTAGTTACTTTCCCTAGTGCCGCTGTACACGTACTAACAATTTTGGCAAGGAAATACCCATTATACGCTCAACTGGATTTCCAACTGAAAAGAAAAAAGAAAAAAAATTCGGATCAGCTTATGTACATCTCAATTAATTTCGAGACGACCAGACAAATCTCCGTAGCAGCAAGAGTAGGATTCAGCAAGAGTAGGATTTAGGATCACAATAATTGAACTTAAATTCCTATTTCCTACATCTGCATCAAAAACATATGAATTCATCAACATGATTCTCGTTAACTTAACTCTCTCTCAATCCTCTGGTTCTTGGAAATCCGACGACGATGATGGGTGAATTTTCCGGTCACATATATTCCTGCTCACCATTCTCTTAAATGATCCACCCATTGCCGCCACTTGGGACGACAATGAACCCGCCGAAGACGAATCAGTACTCCTCCCTCCTACTCCATTCCCATTCTCGGAAGAATCCACCACAACCTCAACCACAATACCCAATTCAGATTCCTCACTCATCACCACACCATTCGACGTCGAATCGATCTCAACAACCTTACCCCCCACTTCTCGACGACAAATCGGACAATTCGAGTGAGAATTCAACCACATATCAATGCACTCCACGTGAAACTCGTGCCCACAGTTTGGTAATTTCCTTCCCACCTCTTGATCTTCAAACAAACTGAGACAAATCACGCATTCCAGTCCGTTTTTCGGATCGACAACAGAGTCGTAGACAAACAGAGGAATCGAAGCAATGGCAGAAGCATGTAGGCCTTTGGCGGGAGAAGTGAACAGAGTCGGGTCGAGCGTTAATGAATCGATATTGCGGAGATGGGTCCGGCCAAGGACGTGGGATACGGTGGCGGATCTTGTAGTTCTCCGGTGACGGGAAAGAAACCATTTGGCGTAAATGTGGAGTAGAAGGACGAAGAGGATTACGAGGAGGAGGGATACGATGCCGGAGAGAAAAACGTCGCCGTTGTAGGAGAAAATGGTCTCAATGAGTTTGGTCATTTGGGTTTGGGTCGGAGCGAATTGTTTTGTTGTGTGGAAATTTGGTGGGGAATTTTGAAGCCCGTAAAGGATACGTTTACCTGAATATAGAGTCGTCGCTAATTGACTAACAAATACAGAAATTGTGCCATGGTTTCTTCTGCATTGCGTGTGTTTGTCACCCAAGCAAAACTTCTTTCTTCCTTTTCTTTTGAGGTCAACACATAAAAAGGAAGACCCTTTATCCACCAAACCCTAGAGAGAGAGAGAGAGAGAGAGTGGGGGCCGAGAAGTTTTTCAGTGCTGAGTGGGGCTGTTGGCTCATCTGCCGTCCATCCGTGTTTTGGACGGAGCAGATCTCTTGGGGTAAATTTCATTGAATAACCCCAATAAATTTGGGCCGTCTAAAATACGAATGAACGGCCCGGATGAGCCAATGGGCACCACGTGGCAGTGCCACCTGATACCCGCTCGGCATGCAAAAAAATTCTGCGGGGGTGTGAGAAGAATTGAAATGAAGGTATGCGAAGATGACGGAGGCAATAGGGTTAAAGTAGCAACCATCCTCAAAATGGTACTAGTAATTTCATTGATAAAAAACACATATATAATGCGATAATAACCTAGAACGGGCTAGAAGTAGCACCCGTCCTCAATATAGAGATATGCACACCCACGTTTAATGCGTTGCTGGGTTACTTAGGATCCAATTACTTCTTCCGTCCCAATTTATTGGGCATGTTTCCTTTTTTGGAAAGCTCAAAAAATTCTCTATATCTTCTAATTTGTAATACTTTTTATATTCAATATGGATCTTGTTTGATAGATCTCAATTAATTTTGTTAAACAAAGATTTCAAAATCATAAAAAACATTATAGATTATGAGATATAGATAATTTTTTGAGACGTCCAAAAGGATAAACAAGCCCAACAAATTGGGACGGAAGGAGTACATCTTTTTGGAGTGTTTACTACTCCCTCTGTCCTTTTTATAGTGTGTACATTTCTATTTTGGGTTGTCCCTTAATAAGTGTGTGTTTTCAAAAGTTAGTGGATACATTTCCTATTTTGCCCTTAAAAATAGATTTCTTTTTAAAAAATCAGTGGGTATTATTATATTGATAAGAGTAAGTAATAGAAAATAGATGCAAAAATTATAAAAGTTGATGTGAGAAAAAAAAATTAAAATTTTCAGGTAACACATTTAAAAGGGGACGGATGGGAGTATTTTCTTTCGGGGGTCCCATGTGAAATGGGCGAGGAACTGATAATGATCTATTGATTCTATGACAACCAGGACTTGTGGACCTACTATTACCACCATTGACCACAACCACCACCACCGGTCCACCACATGTAATAGTAATTCCATAAAAATCTAGGGTTGTTAGTGGGTTGAATTCCAATTTTTCCCAGTTTTCGTGCATGATAGTATATTGAGCAGAGGGCTGGTTAAACTTTCAGGAGTCGAAGACAGCCCGTGATCTCTGTTCTGACCTAGTTCGAAGGGCAAGGACATGCCCACTAAAAAAGGAGAATAACAGGTGGGAGACTGAAAACACTTTTAAGGGTGGGTCACTCCAATAATTATACTACTGTAAATCAAGGACTACGTTCATTGACTGCCCTAGAGAAACGGTGATTTCGGATATGTGATGTGATCTCATTTTGTTTGCTTGTTTAGAGATGTTTTTTTTTTTTTTGTAATAATTAGAAAGAGATAGAAAGAGAAATGAGAATTACAATGATTATATAGAGAATATATTTCGGATCGTGTTGTGAGAGAGAAATGGTTTTAACCCAAGACATACAGAAGCGAGAAAGAACGAAGCACTACTGTTCCTTTTTTTTAATCGGCACAGGATGAGGGATTGTTCATCTTCTCTTCCGTTGGTTCCAGTAATTGTGATGGAGTTGTTTTCTAGGCAGAATACGGATGAACAAATTTGCACTCCTAAAAATAGGAAAATGAAAAGAACAAGAAATATTGGATGGAGTGTGTAGAGTAGGTGCTAGCTAGAATGTAGAACAATGTTGTTGAGTGGTGACCATGGTTAAGTAGGAAAGAGATTTGATTGGGTGTGATTCACATCTCTTATTTGTCCCAGATGTGTGCTGCAATTTCCTCATTTACGGCTCATCTGTGAATAAGTTTTTCTCTATAAGTTACTCCACTTGGTAAAACTTGAAGTTACTTAATGCACTTGAGTGAATGGGGTTGAGAGCGCAAGTAGAACTCGCATTGAAAACCGGATCGTTTTGTAAATACAAAGTGTGTATAAGAGCTCGCATACAAGATCAAGTGCATACTCAAAGCTTTCTTCGGGTAAAAAAACCAGTTTGGTTTTTTTTTTTTTGTCCTTGTTCAAAAAAAATTCGCATTTGTTAATCTTGCTTCGATTTTTTGTGGTTCTTGATTCGTCTCGACAAGAGGAATCTAAAAAATATACAATTATGATCAAAATTTTTAAAAAGTTCACTAAAGACAAAAGTAATCCAAATTTTGTGGTTTATTGGATTATTTTCTATCTTTATTTACAAAACTTTAATATATTAAATTTCTTTAAATAGTTTGGATGGAACTCAGCTTGAAAACTGAGTATAACGAGTCCACAAGCTCATATACAAAAGGCCAAGTTGGAATTTAGTAGATGAGAGACGTCGTTAGGATCACAAGTAAGGCTGCAAATGAACCAAGCCGTTCGTGAGCTCGGCTCGAAAAGAGCTCGTTTGAACCCCGTTCGTTAAGTTTTTATCGAGGCTCGGCTCGAGCTCGAGTTCGTTAAAAACCTTAACAAACAAGCCTGAACATGTCAAGGCAAGGCAAGGCTTGATAAGGCTCGTTTATTTTTTAGAGGAATAAAATTAATAACTTCTTGTTCCAATTTGATATATTAATGCACTATCTTTTCAAATTATTGTTAAATTTCACTATTATTTTGCAATTGAGACTATTTTCTTGTAGACTACATAGATATAAAACATATATACATGTACAACTAAAACTTTATTTCTTGTCTTTAGCCTATATGAGTATACACACGTATTTTTCCGTTGACTCGTTAAGGCTCGTGAACAAGCTCGAGTTCGAGTCAAGCCTAGGCTAGCTCGGCTCGTTAAGTTTTCATTGAGCTCGAGCTCGAGTTCGTTAAAGACTTAATAAACAAACTTGAGCACAGTAAAACTTGACTCGACTCGGCTCGTTTGCAGCCCTAATCACAAGGAACATACATTAAATGATGTTGAGTCTGTGTTCGTACATTTGTATCCTTAGTAACATTATGAAAGTTGTAGTTTTTAATGGAGAAATTACGACTTAGCGGGAGTGCATCACTTTGAGTGGAAGTCTAGGACGGTTGAAACTCAAAATTAAATGGTTATCCTTATTCTAGAATACAAATTATAGAAACACTAATTTTTCTAATAAGAAAAAATTAGGGTACTAATAATGTAAAAAAGTTTTTTTTAATTGTGAAAAATTCTCTAGTGCAAAAAAAAAAAACTGGTATCATATCGAGAGTACTGTTAGTGACTTGATTTTGGTGATGATTTTTGTTAAAATGAGTTTCAATTATGTTGATAAAAATGTTAATTTGATTATTTTTAAGAGATAAAAATGTTTAAGTTCAAATTGATTGTTATTGGACATATTTGTATTAATTGGACTAGCTATGGATAATGGTTTTGAGCTAATATATTTGACTGGTCACATGAGTATTTTTTGGAGCCAAATATGAAATTGTTTTTGCAAGGCAAAGTCTAATTCTCTGGGCTTATGAAATTAGTATCGGACTAATATAGTTTACAAGGTGCACGTATTGGATCAATTGTTGTGTTGGGCCACAATCAAAATTTGTATATTCTTTAGGCCCGTATGTGTAGAATCATTTGTTAAGTAAGATGGTTTGGCCCATTGGTGCCGTGTAGTGTCGTGTAGTACATGTAGTACTTGGGCGGGAGGCCTACCAGGCTCCCATGTGTGATACACAGCCGGGCTCCCAGGTGTGGTACACGACTAGGCTCCCAGGTGTGGTACTCAAGTGGGATCCCAAGTGTAACTCACTAACTCCAATAGAGAGGGCAAAACAGAGCACTTTGTCTTGTTTTCCTTCTTTCTCTAGTTTTATTCATGGCACATCGAAATTTCTTATGGATTTTCATCAATCAAATTATCTCAAATATATTCTTACACTTGCAATTTTATTTTCCCTTTGACAATTTGAAACTTGCAGGTTTAATTTAAACTAGCAGTAATCTTTCTGTCCCAAGTTCAAAAAAGGGGAATTAGCAATTATGGCAAATATTCATTGGGCTTCTTGGACGATTTCAGACATCATATCTAATCATAAAGTTTGTGTACACATATTTGCTTTATATTTTGTTTGATTTCATTACAAGATATTTTGTACACATTTGTTGACTTTATGCCGGATGCAGTTGCACCCATTTAATTTCTGACCGTTGTGCTGAAAGGGAAAAATGAGGAATTTATATGGTGAACGTTGGAGCTGTCGTTGGAAGACTTTATGGGATTCACTCTGGCTATAAAAAGATAAGTCTACTCCATAAGATATTTACCACTTCAATCAAGCCTCCAAGGGAATCAATCATTCAACACTCAAAGAATTCAAGTCTGAGCTATATTATCTTTTTCAAATTTTAGAAAGAGAGTTTTTCATTGTAGAATTTTTATACTCTCTGTGTGTGAGTCTACACTTGTAAACTCATCCTTACTTAGAGGGATTGAATCACACCACATATTAACCCACCTTGTGAGAGAGTGAACCCAATCCACTGTGTTATCAGTTAGGATTTTGTTTCTCTAGTTACTGGGGTTGTAGTTTGTAAACTGGACTGCGTATACCAATGTGAGGAGTTTGTAAACTGGTCTGCGTGTACCAGTGTTGAGAGTTTGTGAACTGGTCTGCGTGTACCAGAGGAGTTATTGTAAAGGAGTGTTGGCTCCTGTGAAATCCAACTCAGGTGTAAGTACCAAGAACATAGTGGATACCAGTGAGTGTTCACGAAGAACATCACTGAAAGAGTGGACTAAGCAATTAGCCGAACCACTATAAAAATCCTCTGTCTCATCTCTTGTTTATTTCCAGTACTTCGTTATTTTAATTATCCAGTTGATTTGCTAGTTCATCTACTTGCAAAAGAAAAATTGTGTATTACAGGACACAAACCTAATTCCCCCCAGGTTGGAATATCAAGTACAAGACTCGCATTTTTTACATTATCAATTTTTGAAGAGGTTTTTTTTTTTTTTTGGTCATAATACAATACTCCTAGAAGAAACTATTTTTATCATTACCTCATCTCAATCAATCACAATGGTTATCAAATTCCTCTCCATAGCATTCGAACTTAGAGCATCTCCCGTGCACTCCCTCCTTAAAATGGACACACGAGAAAAATTGATGTCCAATTTTGTGTGTTACGAATTTGCTAGTTTAGGATTGGGAGGGTACTCCAATGGAATCTCTAAAATTGGTTCATAAAGTGTGTTCTAAAGATTAATTATGCACAAAAAGATGTAGGTGGGTCCCCGAATTCCCCCTCTTTCTTCTCCTTCTCTCTTTCTCTCTCTTCTCTTCACCCCAATTCCCTCCATAAACATAGCATACCAACTAGGAACCGACTTTGAAGCATATTTTAGGAGTCACTGTAGAGAGTCCATGAAGCACTAAAATAAAGAAATATTTACTAACTTTATCCACATCACATTAGAGCTTAACTATGAGTCATTTTAGGAGCTCACTGGAGATGCTCCTACAACCTAATAGTATTTAGTAATTCTACAGAATCACTAGGTCAGCTACATTGGTTGGTTCCTTTTTTTTTTTTTTTGTAAAGATAACTCTTGTTAAACTCTGCCCATTAAGTGGAAAATAATATGCGTACAAGGACAAATATTTCACGGATATCAATATATTTTCACAGATATTAATACGCTCTCAAATATCGATGTATTTTCGACACATTATTCTCCACCATCACTCGTTGAGGTTAAAAATTTTCTTTAAAGATTACTCAATCCATTTCCCCTGGGTTACAATCCGTTTGGGCTAATACATACACTTGACCCGGCCCACTCACCTCAATCCGCATAAACCTATGGCTTCATCGATAAAAATTGCGGCCGACTCTACCCGCGACTCCAATCGCCACATCCATTTGCAAATCTCCGCAGTCAATTTGACTGAATTCGACATCAAGATCGGGTTCTTATTGAATCGCTGCCATGAGAGCTAAGGTAAAAAGCTTAACCACTGTAAGAAATATATCAAACATTTCTGATACTTGTCCGTTCGATTCGTTTAAGGAATGACAATTGTGTTGTTTTTGTTTTGTTCTTCCAGTGGAAGAAGAAGCGGATGAGGAGGTTGAAGAGAAAGCGCCGAAAGATGAGGCAGCGATCTAAGTAAAGACAATCGACGGCGTCTACGCTTTCACGGTGTCGTCAACTTTCTCGCTCCGTCTTAGGACTTGCGTTGCTAGGTTTTCAGCACCGGACAGACGATCTGGTTCTAGTTTCATTTTAATGGGATTTTATGCGGTTCATGTATGGGAATTTTAGTTAAAATCTGCGAGTTTTAGTTCAATGAATTTGGAGCAATATTGATACCACATGCTTCTATTTAAAAATTTAATGGGAAAAATTCAAAATGCCTCCCAAATTTTACACCAAATGTTTCTAATGGGATTTCCCAAATTTGAATTTTCCCCAAATTTAATTGTACTGGTAGTATTGTTTGATATACTATTTTGTTTAGATGAATTGTCTATGCTTTAATGCTAAAGATGAATGGGAAAAGACGACCATCGTAGCATAGAGGGTTCCATAGGAGTTTGGGTTCCCATTTGGTCATTTGCCGTGGAATGTCCGGTTTATGTTATAGCTACTATCTGGGAGGCCGAGTTCGTCACCACAACCCCACTAAAGTGCAAGAGCGGACCAAGGACCCTCCATGCAACATCTAGTTCACACAACTACCATACCATCCGCAAGCGGGATTCAAACCCGCGACATTTGATGCTACATTTGAAAGCAGATCACTTTTTTGTGACAACAGATTTTGTCGAACATCCACCCTGACTAAGTCCTCCTATTGCCAAAGTTGAAATTTGGCAATAAGAACGGCAAAACCCTCTCTATTCTTAGTGCCAAATTTGGTATTCAACTTGACAATTGTTAAATTTGCCATATCATCCAAGCCATTTAATTTGCATCGAGAAATGAAATTGTTTTAATTCAATGGTCTCGACTTGAGATTGTGCCAGAATGTCACCAAATTGGTATGACATTTCTATTTTTGAACTTTGACACTGTCGCAAGCCAAAAAAATGGTTTTCACATTGTCATTTATGTGTCGACTCGCTCTAAACATATTTTTACTCTGCATGATGTTATACAGACCTCTTATCAAGTAAAAGTTTTCTGGAACATGCTTTCGACTATCTAAAACAGAAGCATTTGGTGGTTGTGGTTTTGGTTGGTTACGGAATCCGGTGGCATTGCTCACTTACTCTGAAATCATTGCTACTATGGTCTCATCCCGCAGGATCAGAACCACATCGACGAGCAAAAACAGATCATGAATGCAAAGCTCATTCTCAATCACAACAGCAGGCAAACAGTAACTTTAAAAACTACACCATTTCCAAGCATTCATATTAGATAATTAAAACTCATTCTCAACCACCAGAAGCCGGAGTCGCCAAGTCCATAAAAACTAAACCATAACTACCTCACATTCTCATAAACTCCATGAAAAGTAATAAAGCAATTCAATTACTACTTTTGAAAACGATTCAATTACTACTAAGCTTTTCCAAATCTGGGTCAAGATAGAAGTTTTACTGCGGATTTGGAGGGCGGCTATTAGCGGAAGAAACTCTGGATCCCCACTCGAGTAGCTCTTTGCTTGTGTCATCCTTGTGAACAATCACTTCAATGAAGCACAGACAATCCTTCTTCTCTCCGGTTGCAATTTCAATTGCCTCAATAAGCTCCGCTTCACAGCGCACCTATGGAGAAACACATAACAAACTGTCAAACAACTGAGAGTTCTCCAGTTCAGAATTCCAAGTTGACTGTATTAAGATCCTCTAACCTTCATTGTCCAGCAATTGCCTTCACCATTGTGGATAGCATCAACTAGCCCAGTATAGTTCCAGTTCTTAATAACATTGTATGGCCCGTCATGGATTTCAACCTCTATGGTGTATCCCCCATTGTTTATCAAGAAAATGATGGTCTTTTGCCTGCAACGAATCATAGTCGACACATCTTGTGCAGTCACCTGGCAAGCAATATTGTTGTCAAATCCAAAATTTATTCAAGATTTCAAATACATGTTGAAATGAGTAGAACAAAGAGCTCTGTACAGCACATCATCAGGCTCGTACCAGACCCTAGAGGTGGCCCCCACCATATAAACCAGACAGTAAAAACAATGGTTGAATATAACAGTTATCGAAAGGGAATTCCTGACTTCAACCACCCCACCCCATCCCACCCCTCGTGGTATCCCTCACACGATGAAATTTTTGGTTAAGACTATAAACTTCATGGTTTTAATCCACTTTGGTACAAAGCACCAAGAACTAAAATAGGTTGCTTTTTTTGTACAAAACTTTACTTTGAAAATGGGGGTTGTTCTTACCTGGAAGCTCCCATCGCCAATACAAGCAATCACACGTTTATCGGGCACCGCTTGGGCATACCCCAGAGTAGCACCAACAGACCACCCAATTGAGCCATACTGCATTTGGAATTCATACCTGCAACACCAACTTTTGTCCTCTGAGGATCGTTAATAAACTCGATAGTAAAGAATTTTAAGGATTTTTATCACTCACCCACATCCTTCTGGTAATTTCAGCTTCTGGCAATTAAACCAAGAGTCTCCAGTTTCAGCAATCACAGCCGTATCATGTGAAAGCATCTTCTGTACATGCTGGAAAAGAACATTAACCCTCAAAGGCTCACTCGGTTCACACTTGAGAGGAAGCCCTTCAGAAACAAAGATCCTGTTGTAGTTTTCGTAAGCAGTAGTGTTGCGTTGAAGCCTTTCTGCAAGTGCAACGAGAAAGTCCTTCATCAAAACGCATCCAAAAGTGGGCCCATTAGCAATCTTCACACGATCAGGCTGCACGATGATTGCCTTCTCCTTCTTGAGGAGGAGGGAGTACCCAACCGAGCTGTAATCGTTGAAAATCGGCCCTGCAAACAAGTAAGCATCAGCCGACTCCACTATCTCCGCGCAGAATGATGTGCTGACTGCGCCCCAATAGGTGCCGATGAAGTGAGGGTGGTGCTCTGGAACCATTCCTTTCGCCGATGGCATCACCGCCACAGCATAACCCGAAGCATCTGCCAGTTCAGCAAAGGCATCACAGGCTTTTGCAACCCGGAGTTTTGGACCTCCCACCATTACTGGCTTCACTGCCTTGTCCAGAAATGCTGCTGCTGCTTCCACAGCAGCTTCAAGCCCCTTCTGATTACTTAAGCTGTGTTAAGATATCACAAATTATCGTATCGATTGGGTTCAACAAATATCAAAAAGCCAATTAAAAGATTATCAAGAAGCAGATAAATTACCGGGGGGAAAGCGCAAATGGAATGGGTTCTCTGCTAAAAGTGGGGTGAGGGATGGCAGCTAAATTGCAGCTGATGCTTATATACACAGGCTTGCTCTCTTTCATAGCAGTAGAGATGGCTGTATCAATTTGTTCATGTGCATCTTCCAGATTATTAACAATGGCCTACAAATGAATAGTATGAAATAAAAATCATCAATTTCACTCGCTAATGAATTGTCCCACTGTAAAAACTTACACGAACTGGCAAGTTAAATGGTGATTTTCCAAGATGGCAAGAATGTGAAAAACAGCTAGTATTTTAAAAACAACAAGAAATAACATTGCACATGACCATAAATATTGTACTCCCTCCATTCCCAATTGGTGGTTGTTTTTTAGCAAGGCCGACTACATTCGGATTAAAAAATAGCATACTCTCATGAGTAATTTTTCAAAATCTCGTAGGCCATTCAAAGGTTCTAAATTGAGATTTTTGAACTGTTTAAAAGAATTTAAAAAAAAATTCATGAATACACATTAGTTTGTTATTCGAGTCTGTATGACTATCCAAAAAGACCAACAATTGGAGGCGGGTGTCGAATTATTTGCAAAGATCCAACCAAACAGAACAGTTCCAGATTTATTTTACGGAAACTCATGTCATTACGTAATATCCTTCTCTTAAAACAAATTCAAGAATGCAAAAACAAAAAATCACACAAACACGTTCATGATACATTTACAAACAGTATCGAAATGGCTTTGATCAATTGATAAGAAAAGGGAAATGATTTTGACACTCCTTTTTTTTTTTTTTTGTGGTTATTCATGTTGAATCACCTATTCTATGAAGGGCAATTTGATAATTTCAAGTGAATAATTAAAAACAAAAAAAATGAATGCCAATGAATAAAAGGAGAGTGACAAAATCGTTTCCCTAAGAAAAACTCATGCGTTGAACAACACAAATCAGCTCATTAATTAACCCATGAAATTGAACAAATCACATAACGAGAGTTAATAATTAATGTACACCTCAACTAAAATCTAATCTTTGGTGAACAATCCCATCATCAACGAGAGCTAATTTTAAGAACGACCCCAAAAGAAACATTGCCATACCCATTAATTTCCAGCCAATGGGCCAGTGGATGATTTACCAAAAACCCATCACTACAGAGATTCAATCAAACTTCCGCTACAAAATTTTCCCAAGAAACCCACATCTAAATCAAATGGACATTTCTTTGCATGGCTTGATAATTAAATCTCCAGATCTTATTAAAATATAAATACCAATCAATTAAAAGCACATTTTAAATCTCACCTGATAGCAGGTAACAGTCTGAAAGCACCTCAACTCCTGACTAAAATCCGGTAACCCGATCGTATGATGCAAAACCCGGTTCGTCCCATAATCATTCGTGTTCGGCCCACCCACCACACAAATAACCGGCAAGTTCTCACTATACGCACCCGCGATGGCATTCAGCACACTCAACCCACCGACGGTAAACGTGACAACACACGCGCCGACGCCTCGAGACCGAGCGTAGCCGTCGGCCGCGTAGCCAGCGTTGAGCTCGTTGCAGCAGCCGACGTTGTTGAGCCCCGGCTCGGCAATGAGGTAGTCGAGGAGGGTAAGGTTGAAGTCGCCCGGGACGGAGAAGAAGTCGGTGACACCGATTTGGACGAGGCGGTGGGCCAGGTGGCGGCCGAGGGTGGCGGTGGAAGGGAGGGAGATTGGGGCAGCGGAGTCTTGGACGGTGCCGTTTTGGGGAGTGGTGGAGGGTAGTGTTCCGATCATGGTGAGAAAATGGATCTGAGTTTGTTAGAGAGAGAGAGAGTAATGGAGTGTGTGTGTGTGACTGTGTGTATGTATATGGAGGGGTGTATGTATGTATATATAGGTTTGGCTCGAAAAGGGGCGGTTTTGACTGAAGGAGTGTGGACCAAGGCGTTGCAGTGATAATGGTAATTTCGTGGGGAGGAGGGTTTTGTTTTTTTGTCTTTTGTGGTAATTAATTATGAGAGGGGTTTGAATTATTCAAAACGGTTTTTGTAATATTTCCAAAGATTTTTTAAGATCTGATTTCCGGTGGAAACTTGGGTACTTTTAGGGGTGTGCCACTAACTTGATTTTTTTAGCTTTTTTATGTGAGAGCTCAAAAAATACGTTGATTTTTTGTGATTTTTTATGTGATGTATTGTGAAGGGATGACCTATCTCGAATAACGCAATAAACTGGCTTCTGACTTTTTGAGTTAGTGGAACGGGGCCTTAAGATCTGATTTGCATGTGGTATCTGACGTGGTACTCGTAACGTTCCATCACTGTCGTCGAATAGTGTTTTGGACGGTCCAGATTATAATTATATACTTACCGGTAAAAGTATTTTGAACGATCAAGATGCGCGCTGGATACCGCCACATGGTACCTAGCTGGCACTAGAACTGGGCATCTTGTCAGGTCGAGTCGTGTTCATATCTCGTCAATTCGGGTTCTGGTCAATACGTTTCGACCCTAAAATGAGCTATTTACCTAAACATGTCAAAAATCTCTGCCCTAACCCAACCTAAAATTACTCGTGTCAACCCAAACACAATACGAATTGACACGATTACCCAATACCCGTGTCATTTTCATGCCGGGTTCGAGTTGGCACAACATGAATTGATACGTCTAGAGCAAGTTAATCGTGTTATTTTCGGGTTCGATTCAGGTTAACGTGTCGACACGGATAGATGAACAGGTTAATATGTGTAATTTTTGGTTTATGCGGGTTGAACAAAACAAGACATGTTTACTAACAGTGTTCTCGGGTCGTGTCATATGCGTATTTTGTATCAAAAATACTCAATACTAACTTGTTAACTTTGTGTCGTGTTCGTGTCATAAATTCCTACCCCTAGCCCTAGCATGCAACTTTTTCTCCTGAATTTCATACGGTGATTGGGATGATATGCGGAGAGATTACGAAAGAGTTTTGCTACCAGCACCGAGTTACACCCCGACTTCCACGTGGATACCACTAAATGTATTTTATAGCCTTTCTCTCTCTCTCTCTCTCTCTCTCTCTCTCTCTCTCTCTCTCCCCCCCCAATAACTTTCTCACTTTTTATCATTTACAAATTAAAATGTTATAGTAACTTTTATTTTTTATATCCAATTTTGAAAAAATATATATATTTAAAATCTACTCGACAACATCTATCAAACAAGACCGATATTGAATATGTAATTATGTATAGAAAAAGGGTCTTGCTAACGGGTGAACGATTGCACCCGTTAAGAATATAAAATATGACACTTGTTGGGTCTCACTTGTACTTTGAAGTACACTTTTAAAGTACAGTTGTACATAAAAGTATACTTAAAATACAGTACAAATGGGATCCATATTTGTACTTTTTTATACCCTTAACGGATGCAATGTTGCATCCGTTAGCATTTCCCATAGAAAAAAATAATTTTTTAGGTATAGGCTAATTTTCCCCTAACTTTGAGCTCGTGAATTTAACTTAATTTCAACTCATAAATATTAATTAGGTTTGACGACCCCATAAATATTATCCGGCTCTTTCGTACATGTAAAAAATCAAGTCAATCGAATATCTCTAAATGTTTGATCCAATCTTCTAATTTTTCAACTCAATCAATAGGCAAGTGGTGGTTAGCTCATGTGGTAGATCTTGGATGCCTCACACTGAATTTCGGGATCGAGTCTCATTCCCCCCGCCCCCATTTAATAGGCTAGGAATGACGAATGAAAAAAAAAAACTCAATCAATAGAGTATCTGTAAGTGTTTGATCAAATCTTTCTTTTTTTTTTATCAAGCACTCGTAGTTATCCAGTAGAGCAATTTTTTTTCTACACATAAATTATATATTCAATATTGGTATTGTTTGATAGATGTCGTCAAGTACATATTAAACATATATTTTTTTCAAAATTGGATATAAAAAAATAAAAGTTATAACATTTTAATTTGTAAAAGATAAGAAGTGAGAAAGTTACAAGGAGAGAGAGAGAGAGAGAGGGAGAGAGAGGCAGAAAAGTTAAGGGGAGAGAGAGAGTGAGAGGGGACAGACGGAGAGAGAGTGAGAGAATTCAGGGGAGAGAGAGAAAGAAAGACTATAAAATGCATTTAGTGGTATCCACGTGGAAGTCGGGACGGAAGTCGGGGTGTAACTCGGTGCTGGTAGCAAAACTCATTACGAAACATTTATGGCGAATTTTGATCCTCTAAATTGTGGAATACAAAATGTGTATTTACATCGAGGGACCTATATACATCGAGTGATTCAAAGCCAATGTTAGGGGGTGTTTGGGAGCCTATTTTCTAGCTGTTTCTTTTTAATTTTTTGGCTTTTTGATTTTTTGGATTGTAGTCAAAATGTGTTTTGAATCTGGGAGGAGTGTTTGAGAGAAATATACAGATTTTGCAACAGTAATAGTGTTTGGGAGAACAATGATGAAAATGAGTTATGAATTAATTGTTTACCATTTTGCCCTTGTTTCTTTATTATGGTAAAAATGTGTACAAATATGTTTTGATCTTCGTTTTTTTTTTTGGGTAATTGTAATTCTTCCATACTTAATACTGTATGAATTACTTCTATGTAAATTGCAGATTGTTCCCGTAATAGTGTATCAACTTTAAACTTTCAAGAATAAAATCTTATTCCGAGAATAAAAATTACATACTGAAATTTTCAAATTCTTTTGTATCGAATTAAATATCTCTATTAGTAGTTTAATTTGGTGCAAAAAAAATTATAAAATTATGCGCGGAAGTACTTTATTTTTTTTCTCCAAAGGATATTGTAAAGCAACTCAACAAGCCAACAATGTAAAATGCTAAAGTATATAATTTTTCAAATTTTTTTGTATCAAATTAAAGATCTCTATTAGTAGTTTAATTTGATGTAAAAAAAATTATAAAATTATGTGCGGTAGTACTTTATTTTTTTATGTGAGGGATATTGTAAAACAACTCAACAAGCCAACAATGTAAAATATTAAAGTATTTACTCCCTCCATTCCTAAATA
Organism: Gaultheria prostrata; assembly: GCA_036023075.1. Classification (NCBI taxonomy): domain Eukaryota; kingdom Viridiplantae; phylum Streptophyta; class Magnoliopsida; order Ericales; family Ericaceae; genus Gaultheria; species Gaultheria prostrata. Next base: position 106,748 of record JAXBDA010000072.1, on the reverse strand, counting down.
AGTGTCCATTACAAAAAATCGTGCCATTTTTCAAATTAAAAAATTAAGTGTTTCCGTGTATTATTTTTCGAATTTTTTTGCACCGAATTAAAGTATTCATCGTGTACTTTAATTCGGTGCGAAAAAATTCGAAAATGATACACGGAAGCACTTAATTTTTTTATTTGAAAAAGGTAAGAGAGAGAGAGAGAGTATGAGACACTTATTTAGGAACGAAGGTAGTAATTTTTAATTTTTTGTATCGAATTAAAAATCTCTATTAGTAGTTTAATTTGGTGTAAAAAAATTACAAAATTATGAGCGGAAGTACTTTAATTTTTTGATCCGAAAGATATTGCAAAGTAACTCAAAAGGGGTAGGAATGAAAAGAAGAAGGCGAGAATGAGAAAAGGAGGTGAGGACCAGTTTTTGGCTTTTGGCTTGGAACGTGAAAAATAAAGTTGTTTCACATAATGAATTTTCTCTCCAGGCGGCCAAACAAGCATAACATGAAAATGAGAATGAGAAAAGCCAATAACTTGGCGCCCAAACACCCTCTTAGTGTTCAAACACATTCATGTAGAATTGTTCCATGGAATACAGTGAACGCATAAGATTGTGATTATAATTATTAGCATTGAACTCGTGTTATGGACGACGTAATAAATTTATTGAGTTTGATGAGTGACTAGGATTTTTGTTGACCTTTTACGCGCCTGACCAACTTTCTAATGCATGAGATGTTGGATCATCTTTTAGAGACATGTGACATCTCATATGTTTGTATTTCTATACTAACTCTATGAAAAAAAGATAGAATCATAAATTACACTGGCATTCCAAAAGTTTTGTGTTTTAAAACCTAAATCACAATTGCTAAAGTTATGTTTACTTTTTTTTTACCGTAATTATGATTACTTACATCCAACATAGTTTGAATAACGTCTTAATGAGTTTATAGATGCAAACATTAGAAGGATAATATTTTACGTACATTGACAACTATGTAATAGCATTAACTCATTTTCAATCACTCAAATAGAATGCATCCAAATAGCAATTGCAATAGATAATATGTTTGTGCATGTCTATGCTATATGTATGTAACTAAAATTTCTTTTATAGGTTCTTGAAACCATCTCGTTAACAAACTTATATAATGATAATCCAAACTATTTGCACTGAACAAACAATTACAACATGACTAACTATAAAAAGACAAATAGTGACACTTGCCCTTCTAATATTCAGTAATAATTTACCAAGACTGTTGTTGACCCTTTATTAGTCTGACCAACCTTCCATTGTGTGGTATCCTAAATCAAATAAACCTTTTGAGATGACTCTTTTCCACCGTAGAAGATGAACCTAGCTCTATTGGTACCCCTGCACAAGAAATGCCCCGCGTTAATGCCAAACCCGGCCGGAATGTGGCTGGGGAAGGCACTCCGACGGTCTAGTGAGATTACTTAGAGAGAAGTACTCAGAAAGTAGAAAGCAGAGTGTATTGAGTTGTGTACCTTTTAAGGTTCCTTCTCTTTGTTTATATAGGCTGCCCTGACTTGGGCTCCAAACTCAGGGAGAGATCGGTCATTTGACTCCGATGACGTCATAACACATCACGAGCTAAATCCGTTATGGCTGCTTGTGCATGTCACAAATCACAGAGTGACACGCATCATAACCGCTCAGTTATCATCACGATGACGTAAGAGATAAATCATTACGTGCACATGGCCTAGTACGGGCCAGTCACGTACGATAACCACCTCGGGTGATGTCATCCATGACGTGCCAGACCAACTGCCTTCCATATTCCTCACGAGTCACTTCGGGTTTACCCGGCTCGGATGACTCGTCTGGATCGATCTTGACTCGGCCGAGATGTCGATTCTTGCCGGTTCATACCGTCTCGGCATGGTTCTATTGGGCTCAAATGATGGTCTGGCCTATTCTATCTAACGGGTGGGCTTTGCTCCGCTTGATGTTTGGGCCTTTGGTCCGAACCAATCTTGACCCATCTGACCGTTATATTTTGGCCCACTGCGCATTGCATGAGATGTTGCACCATCTTTTAGAAATATATAAGATATCTATGTATATTTATGCCAAATCTTTGAAAAACGACAAAGGATCATACCACAACTGGAATACCAAAAATTTGGATTCTAAAAGCTAAATTACGATTGTTGGAATCGTGGTTACTTACATCTACTTAGAAATTCTATTGAATAATTTCTTAATGAGTTTAACGATGCAAAAGGACAGTTTCTTACATACATGGGTTACTATGTGATAGTAACCTACTTTCAATCACTCAAATAGAATACATCCAAACAGCAATTACAATTGCTAATAGTTTTGTGCAAATCTATCTTATATGTATGTAACTGAAACTTATTCTTTAGGCTCTGAAAACTGTCTCATATATTAACAAACTTACTCTTATAAAGAAAATCCTAACTACTTCCTCTGTCCCAAATTGCTCGACCTTTTGGGAAATTGTGTATTTATGCCTGGAAAAAAAATGTCACTTCACCATGAGTTTTTCGATAAAAATTTACCAATTTAAAGATCTATTTAAGCAAAAAATATATAGCGTAAAAAAAATTCAATAAAAAATATAAGTACATTATTTTTTTTAGTACAAAATGCACGATTCCCAAAAAAAAGTCGAGCAGTTTGGGACGAAGAAAGTATTTACACAAAACAAACAATTACAACATAAGTAACACTAAAAAAAGGCAAATGTGCCACTTGCTTGATGTTCGGCGATAGTTTACCACGACTTTTGTTAACCCTCTACTGGTTTGACCAACCTTCAAATGCATGAGAAATGTTGCAATATCTAAAATATAATACTCCATCCATCCCCTTTTAAGTATTCACTATATGAATACGTGCATTTGAAAAAACCCCAAAAGTATAATTATCTATATGATTCTTTTATTTTTTTTCACCAAATTTGCAAATACAATTCTAAAAAAAAATCTATGGAAATACATATTTTTGCCTCCATGTTTTCCGAATGAGACATTTGAAAGGGACAAAGGGAGTATCTCATATACATATTTCTTATGCCAACTCTTTGAAAAAAGACAAAGGATCATAAACGGATTTGGGGTACCTGTAGTGACCAAAGTCACTACGTCCCCGTAGTGACCTCAATTGTGAGCCCTATGAAATCTTTATTTAGAATCGAAATTGTACAATTTGTTGGGAATATTGAGTAGATCATTCATGTAAAAAATCAAATTAATTGGATATTGGTAGCTATATGTTCGGATACCATTTATATGGATAACCAATATCATTTGGAGAATACACTGTAAGACATGGATAACTATGTGATAGCATTCCAAATAGCAATTACAATTCCCTAATAGTTAAAGTTTCCTTTTCAGGCCATTAAAAAAAATCATACAAATGGAGAGGTCCAACTGTAAGGGGGTAATGCTACAGTACACACACCCCAAAAATTATTCCATATGAGATTTTTTGACTCAAAATATGAGATTTTGTGGCTAAAGGTATGAAATGGTGTACCGTATGCACCCTCATACGGGTAGTAAAAAAATCTCATATAAGTCCACAAAATCTTATATTTAAGTCCATAAAATCTCATATGGTCAAATATGAGATTTTGTGGCACCTTATGGCCAGTCCACAAAATCTCATATAAGTCACAAAATCTCAAATTTGTGCCACAAAATCTCATATGGATCAAATATGATATTTAGTAGCACCAAATATGAGATTTAGTGGCACATTATATGAGACATGTCACATCAATATATATAAGCCACAAAATCTCATATGGGTCAAATATGAGATTTAGTGGCACCAAATATGAGATTTTGTGGCACAAATATGAGACATGTCACATCAAATATATATATACGTGATATGTATCACATTCCCACTACATGACAAAACCGTCATATGAGATTTTGTGGCCAACTATATCAGATCGATTTTTTTTTCATATGTGGAGCCACAAAATCTCATATTTGGGTGCATACCGTACGCATATCTCATATTTGGAGCCACAAAATCTCATATTTTGAGTCACAAAATCTCATGTGGAATAATCTCATATTTGAGCCACAAAATCTCATATGGAATAATCTCATATTTGAGACACAAAATCTCATATGTAGGGGTGTGTATTGTAGCATTCCTCAACTGTAAGACTTCTTTGATCAATTTATGAAAATAACTTTCCTTTGTTATATCCGATCAAACGCAATCGTTTTGAAAATCATTCTTTTTAGAAAGAATAATACTATTAGGGCATTTTCTTAATTGGAGTTTACGATATTAAAAAGTGCAAAAAATGAGGGACACTTGTCGCTCCCTCAGTTATTTTCACGAAAACTCATTCTGCAATAATATATAAGATAACTTAAGATCAAAATCCTTTACGAGTTTTACAATCTCTATTATGATATTTTAGAATTCAAAAAAAGAAAATTGATACAAATTTTTGACCACCGTTGATCCTGAAACGGAGATGAAAGGGAAAAAGGAAAAATAAAATACAAAAGATTTGTGAAGGGAAAAGAAAAAAGAAAAGAAAAAAGAAAAGAAGTAAGACAAAAATAAAATTGTTTCAGAAATTCCTTTCATTTTCTTTTCCCTTCATAGATCCAATCCATAAATCAAAGACTGTAAACCAGCCTTGAAAAAAACTGCCTTCTTTCCCATTTCATACCTTTTCTAACCCTTTTTACGTACTCCCTCCGTCCCCTGGGTTTCAAATACCACTTTTTATTATCCTAGTAAATTTTTTGTCCCAATTCAAAACTAAGGAAGCAGTAGCAAATAAAATTTCATTTTTACCTTTTCTTTTTAGAGTAAGTACATGTAATGATGATACTTTAAAGGGTAAAAGAAAAGAAATAAAAAGTATTACAAGTGTAATGATTATGTTTCGCTAGTTAATTGGAACCCCTAAAAGAGACCAATAAATTAGGACGGAGAGAGTAAATGGTTGACAAGTTCAGTTTCATTCTCACAGAATCCTCGCCAGTCTCATTCTATATTGGAAAATTTGTAAACCTAAATTTGAACCAAATCAAATCTCCCATTTGTGGATTGTAACTTGTTGATAGCAAAGGCGGATAAACAAATCAAGCTACTTGAATTCGAGCTCGTATTTTTTCGTTCAAGAGTTCAAGATGGATTTGTTACATAAACAAAAAGTGCGTTGAACAATTTTTTGGAGCTCTTAAAGCTTTCCAATCAAGCTCAAACCTCCCCTCCTACTTGGCTCATTGAGTTTATGATGTATAAAAAATTCAAGCCACTTGTGATCAGCTCTTTCGATTAAAACTCACTCGAGTATGGCTCTGTAAACAAGCTAAACTCGAACACATATTTGAAGCTCGTTAAGTTTTCAAACAATTGCATGCTTGGCCCGTTTATCAGCCCTACTTATAGCCCTGTTAATCTGGAAATCATTATGAGAACAACTTAGTGACAAATCCTTGGTGATGCAAGAATGAAGAAATCCCATGTTTTCCAAAGCACCAGGGAAACAACAGAATATTTCCAGGAAAACAACAATACTTCCACTAGATCAGCAACAGTTATGTACAAAGGAGAACCATGTAAATTGGATAATTTTTGCTTTCTTCATGCTTTGTTCAGTATCTTATTTCTGATAGCATTCAGAACTGAAACTGACATATCTTTTAAACGGTTAAGACCTTCCCTACTCTTATATCTCCATTCACTCTAACAATATTTGCGCAAACGCGTAAATTAGTATCCCCATTTCTATAGAAGTTAGACATAGTAAATCATACCAACTTGCAGCAAAGATGTATGAGGCACACTCATAGCAACTTCAGGTTCCCTACAGTTTTTGCTCAGGAAAGCATAGACAACATCAATAGCAAGCTTCTTGAAAATCGAAGAGGATTTCTTCGCCTTTGCATGAGAGTGCCCAAGGATATAAGAAATGCCGAACTCCCTAGCCTTCAATATCTCCAAAGACTCTTCTTTTCGACAAGAACCTTCCATTTTTTTGTACCCAGCAATCACCGCATAAAAATCTTTTACAGAGCGAATAAGTTTTTCCTCATGATTTGGATGTGTCAATGTGAGGTCGGAATAGGATTCTATCACTGGTGGCATCCCATCTCCTCCTTCTACCTCTACAAACTGTATGATTGCGCATACCAATTTATTCTCAAAATCATAGTTCTCTTGTTGCAAATCCTTATAACCATATCTAACAGTGCACCTGAACATCGCGTACTCTTTGGGACCCACCCTGCTTATGAGAAACCGTTCCTTCTCATCAACACGCGGAACTTGAACAGATTTGATGCATATGAATATTACAACCTGATGGAAAGCGGGTAAGTTTGTTACAAAGTGTCCGAAAACAGGTGGGACACCTGTCACCAGATTCGTGTAAACAAGTCCAATTCCTGGGACCCGCACCATGCCAAGGCTAGGCCCTAAAGCTAGTATCCTGTTCATGGAAACCTTGTTTTCTACGTCGAATTGGTATTTCTTTAACGTTCCATAGTTCCATAAAAACATTATGGCCATAAATATGAATGAGAGCACAAGCGGGATCCAGCCGCCTTCAGGGACTTTATATAAAGCAGCTGAGAGGTAAAGAAGCTCCACTGATCCGAAAAATACTAGGAAGGCAAAGGTTGAGGCAATGTTTTTCTTCCACACAATTATCATCACCATTGCCATTAAGCAAGTTGTCACAAACATAACAGTAGTAACAGCCAGTCCTACAAACTCAGCAAAACAAATCCACTCTAGTAAGAAAATGAACACAAAAAGAAGGCCTAAAGTTTATCATTTTTATAATTTATGAATACATACCGTATGCATGCCCAATCATGTTTGAGTCCCTTAATCCGATAGTCACAGCTAAACAGAGGCACATTAACATCCAATTCACCTCCGGAATGTATATTTGTCCTTTTATTTTACTTGAAGTATGAACTATTTTCACGTGGGGAAAACAGCTCAACGCACAGCACTGGCTTATAATGGAGAAAGTGGCAGATATCACAGCTTGGCTCCCTATCACAGCTGCACAAGTGGCCACTACGAACACTGGCCAGAATATTGGTTCTGCATGAGAGATATTATGATCGATAAGATTTATATATTCATAATTATGTAGTGGTGTGTGGGTATACAAATATATTCTTGCCTGGTATCGCCTTATAGAAACTTCTCTGGATATCTTCATGGTGTCTAGAAAGGAATGCAGCTTCGCCCAAATATGCAAGAACCAAACACGGATATACAATAAAAGTGAAGGCTATCTGCAATATTAATACAAAATATTAAAAATATAAACATTACATGTAAAATAAACTTATGCTGCAGGATCTCTTTTCAAATTTTAAGTGTAGACCGTTAAATTTTTGTAGTGCAAAATACCTTAATTGACAAAGTGGAGAAATGGCCCAAATTAGCAAACATTGCCTCCACACCTGAGATCGAAATATTTGAAAATGAAGGCTCGAGGATTTTTATTCATTAGCCATTACGCATTAAGAATGTAGCAGAAGAATGGAATGAGGTACCTGTAATTGAGAGAACCACTCCCCCTAAGGATACCCACCCTTCAATGCCTGTGCTTCTGATGAACTTAAACATGTAAATGGGGGAAAGTGCATGAAATATATGCAGATTCCACTTGATAACGTTATATATACCAATGCCGCCAATGCAAAGAAGCCATATGGTGACAATTGGAGCAAATATGAAAGCAACTTTATGTGTTCCATGATGCTGAAGAGAGAAAAGCCCCACCAAAATGACACATGAGATCGTAACAATATAGTCTGGAAAAATCAAGTAATTGTTTTATCAGATATTGGAAAACATTCAATTGTTGAACATCTTAAAATGTAGCAAAGGAGAATGAAACTCACTTTCATGAAGTCCGGTGAATTTAAGTTTAACACCTGAAACTGCAGAAAGAACTGAAAAAGATAGCTGGTTTAATAGGAGAAACAAAAGGTTTTAGCTGAAATTTACAACTTCATCAGTACATCGAAAATGGTTACGATTCTAATCCTATCCTCACACCCTATACCGAATATGTTGATTTAAGAATGGTAGGAATCAAGGACCAAGGAACGAACAAGATTCCAAAGTATAATGCTACCTGATATTGCAGGAGTGAGTATACCATCACCAATTGTCATACATGTTCCCAGCAAAACAAAAACCAATAGAACCTTGCAACACTTTGGGTGCTTCTCAAAGAACGACTTCAGAGCAGAACTCTGACATGTTTCTGCTGATCCTTCCACGGCATATTCAGACAGCTTCTCATCCATTTCTTGTTGATTGGGTAGAATGCTAAGTCTTGCATGTCGACACAGTAGAGAGTACAACGCAAAGGTGCCACCTGCAATATGAAGGCAAAATTAACATGGACAAAGATGCTCCTTCCTTTCTCCAAATTGCTCTGAATAAAACATGGAACGTCGTACAATTCAATTCACTGACGGGAGTCTTTAGCTTACAAGTCAGAAAAAAAATCGTATTAAAGGAACTGTAAGCAGCATGCTAGTTCTTTTCTTTTTTAGATATTTTACATACCTAAAACTAAATAATAATGAAAATAAAGGCGAATTGCTGGATCCCATTCTCAAGCTTCATCGTGATCATGATCCAAAGGAAGGGAAGAAGTGACAAAAATTGGTATATAAGGCCTCGATGCTTATCTTAAATGAAAGAAGTAAAAGCAAAAATATGAAAACTGAGAAAGTAAAACTAGAGATGTATGTGGTTCTGCATATTTTCTACAATGACAAAGTGATTTCAACGGAACTTGTTAACATTGTTTCCATGCGTACCGATGGGGCAGAGGCATGTCTAAACCACAATGCACCTTTATGCTTCGTTCTTTTAATTTAAATAGAACCAAATATACCATCTTCCTGGGTGAAAGGTATTACTCGATGGCAGAATAAACAAAAATCAACAAGAAAGGAGAAAGGACAGTAGCTCTAAGAATAATCAAAAATGAAAAGAGAAGAAAAAGATGCCATACAATCCCACTTGTATGTAGGCTCAGCTAAGCTCCAAATCTGCCCGGAATAGTTTACTGACGGATGACGCAGTCTCACATATGTTAATTAGCATGTTTCTGATCTCCTTACATTTTTATCTCAACAATTTGCTCTTGCATTGCAGAATTACCAACAATTTGCTCACAATTACTCGTCTGTCTCAGTTAAGCAGTAGATAAAGCCATGAAAGGACTAAATGTACCTTCACCATTGTCATTGGCCGACATCACAATGAAGATGTATTTGAAGAGAGCAATGAGAGTAAATGTCCAGAAGATGAAGGAAAGCACCCCATATATCTCTTCATCATCCTCGTGGAGGCTAAGTTTCCCAGAGAAAGTGGTTTTGTAAACATAAAGAGGAGAGGTACTGAGATCACCGTAAACCACTCCAAGACTCTGATAAGCTAATATAAGCATCGTGGAACGTGGCACCTTCTTCGAATTCTGACAAACGAAACAACTGTATCAACATTACGAAAGGGAAAACAACAGACTGAAGGAACATTCCAAGATACTGTAATCCATTGCCTCTGCTTCTTGGGAAGAAAGGAAAGCAGCATAGGAAACGAAGTGATTTTTTCTGATTTAATTTAGTAATTGGCCGTTATTAAATATCTTGTGCACATTCCTACAATAAAAACACTCACTCAACCGTGGCTGGTTTCCTCTGTTATCACATGCGTAAAACTAAACACCAATTCCTCTAATTTCTTGGTCAAATTTCAATTGGTCACTACGTGCATAAAATCCCAGCCCTGACATTAGGGAAGTATTTTCCAACACGTTTGTTCTTCCATAATGATTCTTTCAGAAATCTAAGAACTCAACTTAACAACACAACTGTGGGCGGAGCCGTTCTTGCCCACGTGCATCGAATCATTTCCGGACGCAAGAAGCTGTATTCTAAAGTTGTGATTCCTAGCATCGCTTAGTTGTACAGCTGTCTCAGGTCCCTTGTTCTTGAGAAATTTTTCAGTGCCGAGCAGGGGCGGACCCAAGACTCATAGATATCTCAAAATAAAAATGTAAAAATTAATTCTGTGCTAATTTTTTATTCATTTTTTTTACAAAATGTATGCATTATAAACATTATAGTCCATAATAAATGTCTTAATTTAGCAAAATCGTTGACTAGGAAAAAAATTGCACAATTATAATGAATAAGGTGCCCCAATTGAGTTGGATTCTTGGGTCCGCCACTGGTGCCGAGCGGGTACCACGTGGCCGTACCCGTCGCGCATCTCGGCCGACGGCCGTCCAAAATACTTTTCGACTTTCCGGATTTTAAATACACTTTTACCGGTAAGAATAACAGTGCATTTGAAATCTGGACCGTTCAAAACACAATACACTTTTGGACGGCTGTGACGGGACGTTGCGGGTACCACGTAAGGGGCCACTTAGTACCCACCAGGCACTGAAAAGCTTCTCCTTGTTCTTGGACATTTCAACACACCCTTTGTCCTATAATGCGAAACCCTCGCAAAGAATCCAACTTTTAGAAAACTTGCTAGGGGAATGATCCCCCAAGGCCACTCAACAGAAACCCAGAAATCAAAGCATATTTACAAGAACAAATAATGTCATAAATTGAAAGACCACAATGAAAAAACGAAGGACAAGAAAGAAATACCTGTTGAGAAATCCCATTTTCTACAGCTTCTACAGAAGGAATTGGTTTCATTGTTGATGGACTTGAGAAGCAGAAATTTTAGAGGCAAACAAGAGATGGGAATGGTGAGCAAGGGAGGCCAATGAGTCAAAGTTTAAAAAGAGTGAGAAAATCAGAGAATGTAGGAAGTGAACAAATCTCTGACCAGGCAAATTGGGTGTGTGAAGCAAAGAAGTTGCAGAAATGCATTCAATGCTCCTCTCTCTCTCTCTCTCTCTCTCTAGAATGTTGTATAGCCATTAGCCATGGGCTATGCTCGGTGACGAACGCAAAATTCCTAATTAACCATGTCTCCCAAACTACACGTATATTTATATTAGTAACAAAAAATATACTCCCTCCGTTTCAATTTAGTGGTTCATTTTTTTACATACGTGGCACTTAAAAAAATCTTCTATATCTCACAATAATGTTTTAAATAATTTAAAAATTTTATATGATAAAACTAATTGTGATCTATCAAACAAGATTCATACAACATATACAAAATGTTATGGATTGAAAAATATAGATACTTTTTTTAGAGTTTCGTAGTATCAATAATGGATTATTAATATGGAACGGATGGAGTATTGCTACTTGCTAGTTTAGAGAAGGTGTATAATAGATTCCCTTCATTTAATTTATACCCATAACAGAAAACGGTTAATAACTTGAAATTTTATAATATTTTCATACTTATATAATAATTTTATAAATTTATTTTTTCATTCAAGGGACTTGCAAGGATCGATTCTATAGCACTTCGCCAAATTAACTTGAAAACTATTCTATCTAGTGGGAATATTTAGAGTTGTGCAGTGGCCGGGCACCTCATTGCTATGCCATGAGCTAAGGAAATCTTTTTACTATTGTGATGAAGAAGAAGAAGAAAAAATCAAAAACTGGGATTAGCAGTTTGTGCAGCTCAGATTTGCATTTATATTAGTAGTAAGTAGTAATTTGTGATTCCACAAGGTTTAACGGATTTATATGTCGACTGGGGAAAATGACAACATGGATGGATAAATCACATCGAAACCCTCAGAGTACTTGAAAATAACACTCTCACCCCTTTATTTGAAACCATTACGTGTTAAGGAATATCGATTGATTATGGAGACATCATTCTGTTATCCTTGAGAAAGAAAGGGACAGCATAATTAGATTTTGAGATTTTTTTTTCTTTTACTTTCATTAGTTTGAAAGGAAAAGGGTAAAAGAGTAAAATTACTATTTTTGTCTATTATATTATTTAAGAATGGGCATTCTTTTGGTGCAATTAAACGTGCCATATAATAGTCCTTCCGAGGACATAGCATATTCGTGTACACAATCAAACGTGTCATATAATTAAACAGCTCAGTTTTCAATTGTCCTAATAAATCCTAATGCTGAGATAGATAGTTTTCATATTTATAAATCCAACCATTCATCAGTAAATAAATTCTACGACTGTGAATATGTTTGGAAAAATAACAAAAATTTACTGAATCTTTTTTCAATTTTGTTTCCATTTCTCTCTCTCTCCCTCTCTCTCCCTCTCTCTCTCTGCCATATAATAAAACAACTCAGTTTTTAAATTTATACATAAATCCAGTGGTTTACAATTGTCCCAATAAATCCTATGGCTGAGATGGATGGTTTTCAAATTTATAAATCCAACCATTCATCAGTAAATAAATTCTACAGCTGAGAATATGTTTGGAAAAATAACAAAAATTTACTGAATCTTTATTCAATTTTTTTTTCATCTCTCTCTCTCCAATTTAAAAACCGAAACCTCACTCCGAATGATGCGCAAGAATATATATAACATGTAAAAGCAACTTCAATGCCATAATGCAAAGAGAGAAATTACGCGGGGCACGACTCTTTCATTTTTTAATTTTTTTTTTCATGTATTCTATAAATAGCTGCTAGGCAACCTTAACTCTCTTTTTTTTTTTTTTGCGGGTATTACTTTATCAAATTTTAAAAAAGTCAAACATATTTTCATACAGTTTATTTTTATTTATGCTTTCCATGTCTTAAAAGGGGAAATCTATGGAGCTAAATTGGATTCCTCAAGTATGATATGGTAATTACTATCGATTAAGGCTATATTACGTTCGCCGATGCTTAAACCCGGGCCTGCTATAGATCAACAATTGAGAATGGATGGAATATAGTTTTTGCTTGTTTTCCCACATTTTCATCTAACGAGAAAGATTTATAAGATAAACAAACTATAGGTGAGTTTCGCACTTGATAAAATCAGATTTTATCAAGTTTTGATAAAATCAAGTGGGGAAAAAAATCTGATAAAATCTGAGATTTTATCAGATTTTTTTCCCCACTTGATAAAATCAACTCTTGATAAAATCTGATTTTATCAAGTGGGAAACTCACCCTATGATAATATTGAAATTCAATTTTATTTTTTTTTGTCATTCGATATACATCAGTGGGGGGGTTAAAGTGGAAGTTAGTGAGTTAGTCCAGAGGAAGTCTAGAAGCTATCTGTAGCCTAAACCCCAAACGCCTCTGCCGAGACTCTCTAAATCAGGAGATAACTGTTAGGCTATACAAGCCCTTGAAATTCAGTTTACCAAGTAGGTAATCAACTACCATTCTTTGGATCTTAACCTACTTAATACCTACTGCCTTGTCATGAAAACTAGATGCATGGGTGAAAAAACAGTTTAAAGATCACAAAAGAATGACAGGGGCCTTAATTAGCACAGCCACATGCAATTCCATTATTTGATTCTTCAACAATGCACACAGCCCACTTTAAGATCTTTTATTGATGGACCAAACTTTCCAAAAATCTCATTTGTCTTTTCTTGTTTTTAGATATACAATCCAAGTAAGCCATTAAGACTTTCTATTTTACACATTGTATCACATTTCATGTTTAATCATTATAGGAAAATTGCATCCTCTCTTAAAACCCTTATATTCCACAGAAATTGCACGCAGCCCTCTACATTTTACTATCTTTCTTTCTTGCGTATACAAAATGAGCCTTTGAGTGTATAAAAATTCAAAAAATTCTCACATGTGTGGAAAAAATTCCATGAAATTTCAATTTATCAACCTTTCTTTGATCGAACATGTAAAACTAAATAACGATTAAGTACATACACACAATTTTTTGTCTTCACCAGGCTTATCTAGTGACTATACAATGTATTTTTATAATGTATAAATACATATTCGGTCCCCTTGTAAGTCCAAATTTTGCGTCATCCACTGTTAACACTTCATATAAATCCTGATTTTGTCGTACTTTTTTAATTTTGTTTCATGGGTACATATGAATCCATTTCATACCTTTTGTCTCTTTCTCCGATTGACTAGCATTTTGTTTTCTCAAAGTTCGACATCCATATCGTACCCATTAAATCATCAAGGTGAAGGTGAAGAACCTGTGGTCAAGAAAAGAAAAAAAAGGAGAAGGACCCAGCTGTCATTTCAATATTAAAACATGGATAGGTTGTGATGGGCCACAATAAAGGTGAGTTTGGAGGACCACAGGGGAATTGGTACTTGGGAAATGAAGACCCTACAAATCAAAGTATACCCAATGCATGTCGCCGGAGCACAAAAATTACCTACAAAGAAAAACAAAAAATAAAAAAGTACAGAAAAAAAAGGAAACGCCAATGCATGTCGCCGGAGCTGTCACCCATCCATCGCTACCGTTGTCGTCGTCAGAAGCTCGGATCTAGAAACCCCAGATCCAGCTCCCCCGGGTCTAAAAATCGGGCGTGGTCACCCATACCAAAACGGAGAGGAACGCCCACGACTTTCAGCTTTATCTACCCAAAAAAGGTATTAGAGTCCAACAATGTTAGGTACCTCGAAAAGATATCCAGAAAATAAAATCTATGATTCAGATTCACTTGAATACTTATTTAAACTATTAATTTCACTTTCGAGATACCTTTTCAGTTACTTAGCATTTTCCATTGGAGTATCATGGCAGAGCTCATTTATATCTTATTTATTGGACGGCCTTTGTGAGTCCATGCAAGAAGAAAAGCAAAGAAAATTTTCTACAGGCAATGGAGGCCAATCTCTCTCTCCTCTAGACAGTAGCACTGAAGGCTAAGATCTCTCTCTCTCTCTCTCCATAATTTAGTACTCCTATTTTCAGCTAGGCACACACGTTCTCACACAAATTGGCCCCATTATCAAAACAAGTACTAGAATCCAATCCAATCCCATCACGCAATGACACTTGCAGAATTAATTCAGTGACGGTGCCTGAATTTGAACTTATAAAAAATACTAGTACTAGTAAGTTTTAATTTGAACAAATTTAAAATATTTTTCAAAATTAAAATAACTCGGTTTTCTCATTTTGTAGACCGGACATTTTTTTGAAAGAGATATTCAATACAAAAAAGTACACGTTCTAAAGATTAATCAAACATAATACCCAAAAAATACATACTCCTATTTTCATATGTTAATCATTCATCAACCATATTAAAAAAAATTGCCATTAAATTGGTGAAAGTTTGTGAAGTAAAACATTAATTTTTTGGTGAGAGGTTGGGACCCGGGATAGCCCGTGCCACCTGTACACCTGCTCCGCCCTTGCAATTATTGGAGTTTTGGACTACAGGACAATAACAGGGAGACGAGTTATACGTACATATATGTACCCTAACCACTAAATCTCATAAACCCGTACTTTGAATAATTGGCTAATTGCTGCTAGCACATTGTACATTGCATCATACTAAATTATTGGCATGAACTGGAACCATATGAGAAGAAAAAATTTGGGTATCGCTCAATCTCAACCGTCTAAAAGTGTTTTAGACAACCCCAGATTGATTCTCTTCATCTCTCCTCTCACCCGACAACTCTCTCTCCTCTTTTTCTCTCTCCTCTTCCGGACCATTGGATCGCTTTGGACAGCTGCAAATGCCGAGCAGATACCACGTGGGCAATACCCACCCGACACTGAAAAATTTCTCATATGAGAGAGATTGGAAGCTGTGGATGTGGTTGAGTGTGCTATCTTTATCAACCATTTTAATACATCAATTATTACTGTGCAATAACCACTGTCTCGTTGGGTAAAGGGTCTGGCCATTGAACTTGGTAACATTTAGGCTTGTAATCGTTCAATTCTAGGAAAGGTTGATGGAGAGAGCTTACAAACGCGTTCTGGTGCGGGTTGCTCTCGAGAACCCAGAAAAAGCAATGCATGGTTATCAATTTTGAGGATCTACGATACTCTCAATTTAGTATTATGAATTTATGCGTCGAATACAATTACCAGGATTTGGACATCAAATTGGTCATTATTTGCACCTAGATTGGAAATCGACCAACCTATCTCAGAACGCCCCTTAAATGATAAAAATGAAAGGTAAATGAAAGGTTTGGAGAGGGCGATATCATCATTTCATTAAAAGAACCCTAGAACTTCGTCGTTAGAGTAACAGCAGCTCCATAATCTCTCCGCTACTATCCGTTCTCTCCCCGCCTTGTCTCTTTGCTCAACGTTTGCAAACTGTGATTCCTTAGTTCATCTCTCGTTAGGTATTTCATTCTGTAACACCTCAAATACGGGGCATATGAGAGGTTTGATCCATCAAACCCCTAGGGCAGGCTCGTCCACGCGTAATTGAGAGATTTTAGAAAAGAAGCAATTGTGATGGATCATGACCAAAGGCGAACGTTACATGTACAGAGATTCACATAGTTTCATAGATTGATACCAGAATGAATCTATAACATCATCTACGGTTGATTCAGTATACATCCTCACAATCATGACTTACCAAAGTTATCAGAAAAAAAAAAAAAAGAAGAAGAAGAAGAAAAAAGAAGGCCAAAGTCCATATTACCCCCTTTTGGTTTGGGTCGGGTGCATTTTACCCCCTTAAACGTTTGACCTTAACCACATAACCCTATGGTTTTTGGACTTGAACTACACTGCTTAATTTTCCGTTCATACTAGCAGTACGTGTACTACATGCGCATAGGTTAAATACTTTGCCCTTAGACTATGAGTTAAAAGCAAACCGCCTTAATTTTCTCCTTCCTTGCACAAGCCATGAGTGAATTACTTAGTAGGTGCCAAACAATGACGTCGCACCAGCCGGACACTAAACTGGGGATGGCCAGATAATCCAGGATCGTATGATTTGAACCTGTGCTGGCAAGCATTGACAGGAGTTCTAAATTTCTGACTTCAGATTCGTATGTAGAGGGTAAATTTACATATAGAGCAAGTAGTGACCAGAGGTAAACCACTTTGTGCATATAATGCAGGCGAGATAAACTTATTTACAGACCGTTTGCACCGCGCGGATCTCAGCCGTCCATTCCGAGATCGAACGGCTCGGAGCCGGTGCTCTTTTTTCTTTTTCTTTTTTACATCTGAAATGCATTTAAGGAGGAGAGAGAGTGAGCACTGCTCCGAGCCGTTGGATCTTGGAATGGACGGCTGAGATCTCTGTAAATAAGTTTATTTAACATGCATACCTAATCTACCTTTGCTGGAGCCCTATTAACGAGGACTAAAAGTTGCTGAACTTCTTTCTATCACAGAATATTCTAACCTTTGATCATGACTTTGAGAAAATCAAGAATTCAGTACTTGCAAATTGCAATAGTCAAATTCTACTTGCACCATCTCTGGCTCATTCTGGCTTGAGTTCTTGTAATTGGTTATTCAAAAGCAACTGCCCCCTCCACAAATATCCTACAAGTTGGAACAGAGAACCATTTAGCATAGTCGATTATGATTAGATGAAGAACCATTTCAACATTGGATGCAAATATATGAATACTGGAACACACTAAAAGACTTCGCAAAACAATAACTTGTGCACCCTTATAGGAACATAAAGTAGTTATACTTCCCATTACGGAAAATATTCGTCACAATATCTTTGTATAGCTTACAGATTGAGCAATGGAATGACAATTTAAGTGCCAAAAGTAACTATCACCTTCATTCGTAATCTTTATTCTAGAGTCTCTCATATATCAATTACCTGTATACAAAGCTTGGTGGCAGTTCTACTGCTTTAAGGTAACGTGAACAAAATATCCCCTTCCGGAGTTTATTACAGACATCGCCATGCTAATGAACTATGAAACTACCCTTTTTCCTTAGCAGGGTCCACAGTAACTCTCCCAGTAATAGAGCAATAGCCAGGAGAGCAAGTATAAAACAGTGAAGAATTGATAGATGACTACATGTGCTTTTGATAACAAGTGCTGCCAATATTTTAGCAAAGACCACCGAAAGAATGGAAACTGCAAAATTGTGTGAACTGTTTAACCTGATACCTACAAGACTTGAGAGTCTGAGACAGTACTTATTCACTTCCGAAGCACACACTTCGACAGAATAATCCTATCATCATTTCTGCTTCTTGAAAAGTAAACCAAAACTTCTCACCACTGTTGCGAGCCAAACCAAATTACAAAAGACCCACAAAAACCAAGTGTAACAGAGAAGCTGCTTTTGTTTTCTTCCATATTCTTGGAAATTGAGCATAATATCCTATCAGGAAAAGCACAAACAATGAAACAGAATAAGCCTATAATCATTTTTGCTTCATGGTAATGTAAACCAAAACTGCCACCACTGTCAGGAGCCAAACTTAACTACAAAAGACCCACGAAAACTAAAATTAACACATAATTTACTCTTCTTCTGTATTCCTCGAACTTAAGCATATTAACAACCTAGTTTTTTTTTTTTTGCCAACATTGTATACATCATTGGAGGTTTAGAGGGGAATTAGTGGGTTAACAACTAAAGGGAGCAATCTCTGAAACCGTGAATTCAAAGCTGGACACATGGGTATTGGGTAGGAAACAATCTCTAAAAACCGCTATGGCTGCAGATTCTGGTAAGGATGGAGGTGCACATCTCTATTTCTTTGGGGTGGCAAAACTGGAAATGAGGAGGAAGATGAGGGCAAAACCGGGAACGAAAAACAACCCACCCCAAAGATCTCCAATTTCCTTTTCTATCTAGCTATATATATAGAGAGAGAGAGTAAGCTTCCAGTCCGGACGTCCGGACTGGAATAAAATCCGGACCATTGTGTTTTCGTCACTTTACAGACCAAATCTCGACGATCCGAGCCGTTAGATGTGTTCAAAACGTGTTTTTTAGGTCCAACGCGAGGATTCGTGAAAAAAAAAACACTCGGAAGGGGTTGATCGGAGCAGTTTTTGTGAAAAACACTCGGAAGGGGTTGATCGGAGCAGTTTTTGTGAAAAACACTCGGAAGGGGTTGATCGGAGCAGTTTTTGTGAAAAACGCTATCTAGTGGACCTTAAAAACACGTTTTGAACACATCTAACGGCTCGGATCGTCGAGATTTGATCCAGAACCATGAGGTCCGGATTCCGGACGTCCGGAGGTGAAGTAAATTGTATATATACTAGGGATTGCCCGTGCCTAAAGGCACGGCGCGACGCGTTTTGAGTACGACGAAAATATATAATCCTTCCCTACTTTTGATCTCCCTGCCAACAATGCCAACTTCTCTGGGAAGTCTTTTTTCAAATGAAATTGAAAAAAGTCATCTAACCAATTACGGTAACCAATACATTTTTAACCCTTAATATAACATTTTGATAAGACAGTTTACTTACAAAAGAACAATCAAACTCAAAGTACATGCCCATATTGGGATGCTCGCATTTTAAGCGGACACGACCAAACTTCTTGACAATAATACACACGTCCTCAAGAGACAATTGGCATCCTCTATTGCGATACCTGCCTTGTACAATTCTTTTATCCCTCCATTCTACAAAATTGCTCATCCCTTGCAATTGTCTAGCAACGAAACATAAGTGACACCAAATTCACGTGTTTCTTTAACTGACATACGAAAATAGAAAGAAGCAAAATAGTTCCAAGATTAGGCATAAATAAAACAGTCATGCAAAAGATAGGTAACCAGGGAGTAGAGTCTTAAATTCTCTCTACTCAAAAGGCTCCAATTAAAATTGTTACAAAAATCCTAACATCTCCAATCCCAGCCAAGCCATGAAACTCAAAATCACATCTAAAAAAATAAATCATGCTGTATATCTGGACGACACTTCTGTCCCTTTATTTACCAAAAAAGTGCACTTCTCTTCTTTTGCCTAGTAGTGAAAAAGAAAAAGAATCTGCAATTTTCCCATTGTCCATGGGTTTTCTGTGACATGCCCAGTAATGAATAAGCAATGTACTTGTTCTATTGAGGGTCAGGCATCACACTCGTGCACATAAATCAGCCAATCTAAGATAAAATTAAAATTCATGATAAAATTAACTTTCAGCGGTTCAAGTCCAACTTAATGAGTGTCGGATATGTTATCCATAAGCCCCGGCATAACTTCAAATTTACACTTTTATCAGTTCAATTACATAAAAAACAGGGACTTTGAACAAACTTAGGTCGTCATTGAATACTGGGCAAAAGAAAGAGAAACATTTAGTACCATGGCAAATCACCCAACATTCTTTGGCAAGTAACAAATCAACTTTTTGACGACCAGTGTTAACATTTCAAACTTAGGTCATCATTGAGTACTGCAAATTCTCAACGCTATTCCCTAACTACAAATGCAACTTGATTGAGTTAATGTTCACTACAAAGGTTTTTTTTTTTTCCAACTCCATGAAGGCCTATACCACCGTTTTGGACTCACTGCCCACAGCTAAGAAACTACAGCTAAAAGTAAAAATGACTTGCAAGTACCTCGATCTGATGGTGGCCAAGGTAGATGAGGGAGAAGTTTACATCCTCACTGAGACTCCTAGAGTATTCAAAATACACCTGAAAAACAACCAAAAACGAAGCCAAATACATAGTTAATACCAATTTTTCCATTGTGTACTTTTGTCAAACAGGTGGTGTGCATCAAAAGGTGCAGTGCATTCAAATGAACATTTTACCAAACAGCCCTGATTTTTGATAACTCACAAAGATAGAGGTCGAGAGAGAAAGATATAGAGGTTAGTTCACAGCCCTAATTTATGATACTCACAAAGAACGAAAATCCCAAGAACAAATTTGATGGGTTTCAACCTGATATCCCAAAACGTTTTCTTACCTGAGAACTCCAGATATCAAATTTGATGGGGTTCAACCTGCCAAATCCCGATTATAGGAAACATAAATCTAAGTTGAGAGGTGAAATCAACAACAAAAGTAATGAACACCAAATAAAAGAGCACGGATTAAGATGAACAAAAAAGAAAAAAAAAACACACAAATTGGAGGCTGAACTGTAACAGAGAAATAAGTTGGATACATACAACTGTAGAGAGCGAGAGAGGACCTGCATACGCTTGAGTTCTTCGATCTCCTTTCACTGCGAGAGAGAGGGAGGATGGTGGATTTAGGGTGGCGACCACGGTGTGGAGAATCGCACAGTTTGGAGGATTTGATTTTTGAATTTTGAGATGTTGAGATTGTGGAGATAGACGTGAGGCAGATAGGGCAACGGGTGCTTCAATCTCGGCCCTTCAAAAATAAAGGGTGAGGATTTATGTAGGACATAAGACATAAGATTCAAAAACCCTTCTATATTGTTATATAGATATATATATACACACACACAGGCTAATGTACGTGCATGCATAAAATTATGTATGTAACTATATGACTCATATGCATGAGATTATACCTAAACTTTGATTCCACTTGCCTCAGTGATTCCCAAGTCAAAATCAAAATGCGTATGACTTCAACTGATAAAATGAGAGAGAAGTAGAACATTTGCCAACTGCCAAATCAGTCCAATTGTTTGTTTGTTTCAGACCTCCTTCCAAGATATCTACTGCATATGTAATTGCAAACTCAAACAAAAACAAAATTTGATGAAATTGGTGGAGAAAATGGAAGAAACTCGATACATATTTTACGAAATTGGACATATATTAATTTTAAATTTGGTTTACTTATGTTTATGTTATGAACGGGAAAGAGATGCTTCTTTGGGTGTATGGTGTAGATAGAATGGGACTGTGAAAAGATGGGGGGAGAAGAGGATGGGAGGAGGGGTATTTTAGTCCTTTTATTTAATCTATTAATAGACATAAGGGGTTTAGTCCAAAAACCACATGGAAGCATTACTTATATTACGTGGTTAAGGTCAAACGTAAGGGGAAGTAAATTGCACCCGACCCAAACCACCACGAGGGGGTGAAGTGGACTTTCCCCCAAATAAATAAAAAAATCATGACTTGACAAGCAACATACGGCAGCTTAAAATATAGGTAACATTTAAAGGGGAAAATCAAGAATAAAACCATGACTTAGAAACAGGAACCAGATATTGACCAAGACTCCACTAAGGGCATCCACAGTGGGCTTCCTAAATTTGGCTCCTCAGCGGGCTCCCTAAATTTGGCTCCTGAAATCACTCCTAAAGTAGACACGTAAGCAAAAGTGGGGTCCATTTTTCACTCCTAGAGTTTGCTAATTTTAGAGAGCATATGTGCACTCAATGGGCTAGCAAGAACATTCTCAATTTTGTGAAATAAAAAATAAAAAAAGTGTGGGTCCCATAAATTGATAAGTCTAAATAGATTAAAAGAGCATAGGTCCCACTTAGAGCTAGCTACAATGCTACCTAAATTTGACTAATAGGTTAGGAGCCATGCTTAGGAGCCACCCTTGGGAGCGTGTATTGAGAGTCCATTGAAGACCACAATTGATCAAGTGACTTGCTAAATTTTAGGAGTATCACCTAGGAGCCATTTTAAGAGCCCACTGTAGATGCCCTAATGTGCTATAGCAAGTCCACGCAGTTCCAACCATTAATCAGAAACTATTGACCCAGGTAGAATATACCCAGCAATGGGTGTAAAAAAAATCCCGACTAATATACTCACCAGGTCACAGGAACAATGAGATGGTATTGATCCAGCTACCATACCACATCCTAATGCACAAAACTCAAGGTTAAAGAGTGAAATACAGGCTAATCATGAATTCTGGGCTTTTTCCTTTGGTTCTTGAAAAATAGTAAATGACAATCATACTCCATGATTGAGTTAGCGCAAAACGAAAGAGAAATTTGATGGGTATAAAGACCGATTACCAAAACGACTGCCCTCCTCGAGCACATGCATGTCAACGCAGCCATAAATGAGCCTAAAAGGAGGGCGACAAGGAAAAATGATAGGATCGTTAGCCCACCGCCCCAAGGGGTTCACATGTGGTTTAGGACATATCCTAACCTCCTTAATTCATACAGGGAATGACCATACCATGTCCTAAATGGAACATGACTAGCTCTCCTGAAAGGAGTGGGAATGCCATAGCTATTGGCACACACACACAAAGATCAACCTTCCATAAGATCCTCGATACCTCAAAGTACGAGACCTAATCCTAAGGGGATCCCATTCCCGACACACCTAATGCTAATCCTAAGGGGATCCCACTCCCGACACTCTACAAACTCAACTCACTTGGCTATCAGAGGGGTGTTGGATGACAACACACCATTGTCCATAATTGTCCTTCTAGGTCAGATAGTCAAAGTGTCCGAAACCGCTTCATTAGTTGCGCCGGTTGTGGAAACATTTCTCAAATCCAATATAGGGTAAACGGTGTATGGTTTGAATTAGATTATGGCCTCACAGGCCCAAACAATCATGGTATAGGACCACCACACGATGGAGATAGCAGGATGGGAAACCATTACCTCCGGCTCCGGAAGACGGTCATCTCGGAGTTGGCCTGGAACAATTCCAAGCACGGTAGAACCAAGTTCAAACATTGTCCTAGAGAAAGCAACAGCTTATATAGCATAACCTAACCCCCTTGCAGCACTTAGTAAAACCGCCTCCACCTCTACCATTGCCAATGAGGTGTCGGCAGCAAACGAAGGCCAGAAGGACGACCTAGACGTCATAAACAGCCAGGAGGCAAGTTGGGTCAACATGCATGACCAAGGTGTCCTTTCAGGCCTAGGAGACAGCTTGATCAGCCTCTGGACAAAACGGTAGCTAATGTCTACCGAGATGATCAGGACAAAGCGCTAGAAACCCGGCTAGACGGACAAGCTTTGTAGATAAAAGCCAAAGCATCCGCTCTGTAGAGAAGTTGGTGCAAAAGATATATCTGTCGTTCACTCCAGAGGTTACGATGAAACCTCTGCCACACAAGTTTTGAATGCCTGAAATTGACAGCTTAGACGGGAGCAAAGATCCCTTGAATCACCTCGAGACATATAAGTCTCCCGTGCATCTCTACGATGTCCCGAACAAAACCACTAGCCAAGCCTTCCCTTCAACCCTTAAAACAGTAGCCAAAACTTGGTTCAATGACATACCTCTTGCAGATCAAATAGAACAAGGCAGAGTATGAGGGTTTCACAGTAACCATTGTTGAATAGATTCTCAAGGCAGAAAAACACATGGACATTGAGGACGCTTTCAGTTCTCAACTATGAAGCACGGGTACCGGTACGCGATACGGCAAAAACATAAAAAAAAAAAAGTAGGGCATGGGTACGGTTGGGTACGTCAGTGTATTATTTTTCTTCCTATTTTACTATGTTCCGTTGCCTAAACTAAATACTACTCCCTCCGTCCCAGAATGTTTGTACAGTCTGCAAAACAAGGACCTAAAAATAATAAATCTTTTTAAAGAAAATTTTCATATTTTCCATCATAAATTAAAAGTACTCGTTCATGTCTGGTAAATTGTTAAAAAAAAAAATTGAATTTTTCTTAAAATTTTTGTATTATTTTCAAGTCCTCCTTTGCGGACCGGACAAACAATTTGGGATGGAGGAGTATAACCCATTATTTTCGTATAAGCAGAAGTAATCTTTATTAGAACTCGACGAGAACAACAATCATGCTAAAATTCATGCCGTTCTTATCGCAATTATGCTAATAGAGTAATAGTTAATGGTAATGAATTTCTTATGTTTACTGGTTCAAAAAAAAAAAACTTATTCATCACACTAAACGGAGCAACAGAAGCCCGAAGAAAAAAAAAATCAAGGTTCACACCTTCAGAATTCAAATGAGAGAGAGAGATTCATGCCGTTCTTATCGCAATCATGCTAATAGATTAATAGTTAATGGTAATGAATTTCTTATGTTTACTGGTTCAAAAAAAAAAAACCTTATTCATCACAGTAAACGGAGCAACAAAAGCCCGAAGAAAAAAAAATCAAGGTTCAGATTAAGGGTGTAACTTGATCGGAGGGATTTTTTAGTGAACCGGGGAAAACCGGTTTGGGAAGAACATGGAACCGAAACCGGTTTTCAAGTAGCCAATTCGGTTTGTCCCGGTTCGGTCCTGTTTATAGATCGGTTCGGTTCACAGAGAGAGAGAGATCTACCCACAGATTCACACACATAGATGTACACACTGACAGATTTAATCAATCGATCTCTATATATATACAGACGGACATACACACGAATCCATCAGATATACAAGATCTATGTATCCATTTTCAGAAAACAAATAAGAAAACATGGTGACATCGATTCGGTTTAGGGGGAGAGAGAGAAAACAAATCAGAAAACACGATCTACATATACATACATGCATACACGAATCGATATGGATGTATACATACACGAATCCACTTCGGTCATCCAAGTACATCTTCATCGTCGATCGTCCACCACGGCAGCCTCGATCTCCATCTCAAAGAGAGAGAGAGAGAAGGGGGAGAATCGCCGCACATTTTAGTCCTCATATATATATATATATATATATATATATATATATATATATATGAGGACTAAAACGAATTAGTATATATATAATTATTTCCAACTCTATTTCGTAAAGGCATTGCCAGCCAAGTGGGTAAGGAGTCGGACTCCCACGCATGTGGTCGTGGTTAGATCCCCACTCCCATGTTTTTGAGTTTATAAGCATAAAATCGGTTCGGTTCGGCTTAAAAATGACAAGAACCGGGAACAGAACCGGTTTGGGAAAAAATTAATTTATCAGAACCGAACCGAACCGGCAATAAAAAAACAACCGGTTCGGTTTTTTATTTTTTTTGTTCATCCCTAATTCAGACCTTCAGAGATTCAAATGAGAGAGAGAGAGAGAGAGAGAGAGAGAGAGAGAGAGAGAGAGCACCAAAGCAGTCACCGATCAACGACGGAGGAATAGAGGAGATCGTTTGCTCTCTCTCACTCACAGGAACAAATGTACAAGCCCTAGATCTATAAAAAAACATCGTGCACTACATTTAAGGCAAAGAGAGATTGCATATGAACCCCTGAAGTTTAAGGTTTTTCATTTGGTACCCCTGAAATTTTAAAATTATTACAAATTTACCCAAACGTACCCACCAAAGTACCCATCGACGTACCCATGCTATACCAACATAGTCAAACGTACCCGATACTCGTACGACACCATTTTTTAAGTACCCGTGCTTCATAGGTTCTCAGCAAAGCTCTCAATGCTCGGCGAATAGTTGAAAAGTAAAATCATTCTAGTGTTCCAATATATGGTTTTCTTTTCAATATATGTGACTTGGGCTATATATATAAGTTAAAGCGACCACCAATTTAAAAAGTGGAATGATAAATTCCTGTTTCTCAAATGGGAGCGGGCTCCCATCAAGCTCCTTAGTTGGGAGTGTAGGAGGGAGCGGCACCCCTTTAAGACTCTAAAGAAGTCTTACAACACACAAGGCTAGCTCCTATAGGCTGGAACATGGTTCGAAATATCAGTATCGTTCTCGAAGTCGCCGTAAAAGTCGTAGCATAACAGTATCAGTAATCAGAGATGTGACTTATAAAATTTCACATAACATAAGAAAATTTATTGATACCATAGCGGCTATATTTTGTCATACCGGCTCGTATATTGCCAGTAACGATCCATTACCACTGTTAAGTAACAGCTGATACACCTACGAAACACCGTTACATATGCAGCTTTCTTACACACCGTAATATCGGCCATCATGGGACTCAGTAACTACCACTACATGTCACCAATACTGTTACGTATCACGGATATTTCAAACCATGTGCCAGAGACCCTAAGGGGCAGGGAACTCCCGCACCCATGGGATGCCGAATATTCGAAGTACTATCAGCAGTAGTATTAATGGTGGTAGCATATTTGGCTAAGCTCAATTTTCATTTCTAGTATATATATCATTTAAATTGGCCCCCATTAGATCGATGATTAACTTGATACAAGACTAGGTGGCCCCCCAATGCTTAGATTTTAGGTTTAAGCGTTTTGTACATTAGTCGGTGATTAATCAGCTAGACAAGAATTAGTCGGCTCTGTTAGGCAATAGCTTGTCGACGTGTCTATTTTGTAATTTTTAAACATTTTATGGTAAAATATGTAATATGAAAAATAAAGGGGGTTAAGAGTCATTTTCACAAAAACGGAGTACATAATATGTACACATAATTTTCAAATCGTGAATTGAACAGGCCCGGTTGCGAATCGTAAATCACTCCGATTCGGTCATTTTAAACAAAAAATACATAAAAGAATGTAGATTTCAAGTTAGAATCAATAACGGGACGTTTGGATGGCTGATTTGATTTTGGGTGGATTTGTAATTAAGGCGGGCCCACCTCCTAAGAAGGGTGGATTTGTATATTGGTTGATTGGATGGAGTTTTGAGAGGGGGGATTTGGAGGGTTAAATTCATTATAATAAAAATAAATACGTATTTATATATAACGGTTTCAATTTTTGGGGTTAATGTGTTATTACTTCAAATAGGTTGATGATTGATTGAAAGTGCATTTAAAGCCACTAACTCACTCCTTCGATGCCAAGGAAAAAAAAAAAACCCACAGTCGAAACCCAAGTCTCTCTCTTTCTCTCTTTCTTCGTCTCTCTCACCCACCGATTCCACCTCCAAGACCCATCCCCACCAGGCCTTGGTCAACATCGTTGGTGGCGAAATAGATGGAGGAGACGGCAGCTTTAGATCGACGACTGCGAAAATAGGTAACTTCCAGTGCATTTTCAGGTAGAAATCAATTGGGTTTGGTGTTGTGTTTTTGCTGGTAGACCTCTTCCTCCGCTCTCTTCTCCTTCCCCACACCAGGCCAGATTTGAAAAGGTATTCTCGACCCCAAACAGACCCGATTTGCCAAGCAATGGGTTGGGGAGGGCTTGGCAAATTTGTACTTCAAACAATAATCAAATCCGGGGAGAGAAAATGTCACATAATATCCTGCATCCAAACAGCCCGAAAAAGAATTGTTTCAAAAGATAAATAAATGATCATGTGGTCTAACAGGCAAAACACCTTTTATAGCAAGGGATGTAGGCCAAAATCCCCCAGTGATCAATAGTTCTACATCTAATGGCAATATAAAATCACATACCAAAAGAGCAATGTCATATAGGAAATTATAATCAACACAAGATCCACAAGTCTCAAGATTTCAAATACTTAATGGCGTAAGCCCAAATTAATAATGACATTCAAACTTCAAGGTTTCAAAAACAATTAAACAACTAAATAAGATCCAAAATAGTTTGATTGGTTCTCGATCATCTTCAAGGTCAAGTTCCTCAAAGCAGTCATCATCCACCATAGTCACTTCATCAAACTCTTCTTCTTCTTTTTGTTCTTTTCCCTCCACATCAATGACTTCATCGTCATCAAGCACTTCAATTTCATCTTCATCATCCCATCATTTGCTTTCTTTTTTCCTTTTTTTTTTGGCCATAAGCATTTAAGTTTCTTGGCCCTACATTCAAACATGTTCTTTAAGTAAAATAGCACTCATACAAATATAAGTTTAATATCGTATGATAAAAATCTTAGTTATACCTCTCTTTCTCCAATCCGCTCCATCATCTTTATAGCACTCTTCAATGTCCATCCATGAATTATCTAAAGTTTGTTCTGGATTTTCTTTCTTGGAGATCCATTCATCATCGGATTGCATATCAAATAAATTTGACCATATGTGTCACCCTTTTGTTGCCTCTTCTCTTGCCTCAACAGCTCAACACAAGGTTGAATGTGGTGTTTTACTAATAGCAACGCATTCATCCTTCGAGTTTCCAAACAGTTCTTCCTTTTTTTCGTGTACAATATCAAATGTGGTTCCAATTTCGTTTACATCCCGTTGCGCTACAAGTGCTAAGCGGCATTGTATGAGGGGGGATATCAAATGTGTTTCAATTTCGTTCATACGATATTAAACTTGTATTTGTATGAGTACTATTTTACTTAAAAGAACTTCTTTGAATGCAGGGCCCAAGAAACTTAAATGCATAATGCCAAAAAAAAAGGGGAAAAAGAAAGGCAATGAGGGGTATGATGAAACTGAAATTGAAGCGCTCGATGACAATGAAGTCATTGAAGTGGAGGGAGAAGGAGGAGAAGAAGAAAAAGAGTTTGATAAAGCGACTATGGTTGGATGACGATGACGACGATGTGGAGGAAAGTCGACCTTGAAGACGATTGAGGATGACCAATCAAAAACTATTTAGAGATTATTTAGGTTGTGTTTGTTTTGGGATTTTAGTTTACTTTTATTCAGTTTTGTTTGTAGGGGTAATGAGCGAAGAGAGAAATAGGGTAATGATTGGAGATAGGAATAATGAGTGGATAAAGATACAGAAAGAAATTAGAGTGATAATTGGAAGGAACAGTAATAATTGGAGGGAGAAATAGAGTAATGATTACAAAACTAAACTAAACTAAACTAAATCTACCAAGCGAACACAGCCTTAGTAGCTTTGAAGTTTGAATGTCCTTTGTTGATGCAACTTGATATTACGATGAAGTTGGAATGTCCTTTTTTTTAAGCAACTTGATAGTATTATCGTAATTAGTTTTGGCTTACGCCATTCAGTATTGGGAATATTGAGGCTTGTGTATCTTGTGTTGATTACAATTTCATATATGACATTTCTCTTTTGGAATGTGAATTTTTTTGCCATTTGATGCAGGACTATTGATCATGGGGGATTCGGACTATAAGAGCTAGCATTTTGCCTATTTAGACCACATGATCATCTACTTATCTTTTGAAACAATATTTTTATTGATTCTACCTTGAAATCTACTTTTTTTATGCATTTAAGAAAAATGACCGAATTCATGATTCGATTTGCTTCGCGATTTGAAAACTATGCTTTTTCTGTACTTTCCAATCTTTAGTCTATATCTGAAAGAGGCCTTGGAGGAATTGAGGCTCATATTACCATAATAAATCAAGATCTTCAAGATCACGGCAAAGAAAAAGCCATAAGCAACCACAAGCGCAACACAACAAGGATGAATGAAAGAAAGTCTTAAAGATAGAAAAACGAAAGATTCAGATCAAAAAATAAACAGTTCAAGAATCTTAGAGTTACAGACTTGATAAGTCTACAAATAAAAAGCAAATATCTAAAATAAACCCTGCTTGTCTTTCTTCTCAATTTTCGTTTCAATTGTCCCCCTTAGGCCTTCTATGTAGCCTTTTCTCATTTTTTGGGCCCTCCTACCTTCTCGTTAACACCATGGCTTAGCTTTCCCTTGGACATACCATCATCAATCACCCCAACACCACCCTCTTCTCCAGCTATCAGGGATTGAAGATCATCATCCACTTCAAATATCTTGAAGTCCACACCCGGGTATGCAACCATAGATCGACGACGAAAAGCCTCAAATCCTTCAAAAAAGTATATGGTCATGGAATCAGTGAAGCCCTGAGACTTCTTGTATTCCATGGCACCTGCTTCTTTAGCCTCGGCCTCTGAATTTTGGAGGCAGAAAACTTTCTGCTTTAGGTCAACAATTTCCTTGTCCTGAGCTGAGACGACATCAGCATAACTTTGAAGTTGCACATCTTTAAGGACAATGTCTTCCTTGAGCTGATTTTTCATAGTTCGTTGTCGGTCCAACTCCAACATTAAATCTTCCTTCTCAGCTGTTGCCTTGCGAACCTTGTCCTCCATACCAAGGGAACTTTGGAAATTAGTTAGGCAACGCTTGGTTGCGGCATACATATAACGAGACGTCTCGAACAAAGCAGAGTACAAGTTAGACTAGTAAAATACTCCACATGTCCTAAATTATTTGTCCTGTTCAGATTCCAATACAATTTGTAATTGTTTATATCTTTCAATCTATAATATTTTTAAGGGGAACTTATCGAAAGGTCCCTCTAGTTTCACCCATGACTCGTTTTGATCCCTCTAGTTTCAATTTTCACTCTAACGAACCCTGTAGTTTCAATTTGTACTTGTTAAAGCATCCAACTCAAAACCAATTAACAATGAGTGGAGAAGCCGCCCAGGCTCGTATACTAGTTTTGGAGGTTATAATTAACCAATGTGGAACAAACTACAACACTCCCCGCACGTGCGACCCCTGACCCGCACGTGAAGAGATAAACAACGGATCCACAACATTGGAACATAATGAAACATGGTGGTGCACTTATGGCACAAACAACGGGGCAATTATCAAGAGAATCTTGTCCAAAATCCTCCGAAAGCCTAGCTCTCGTACTATATTAAAGCATCCAACTCAAAACCAATTGGCAATGAGTGGAGAGGCTGCCCAGGCTCATATACTAGCTTTGGAGGTTATAATTAACTAATGTGGGACAAACTCTAACAGTACAATTCGAGTCCAATTGATAATTGACGTTAAGAACATGACAGAAATCCCAATTTGGGGGTTTTTTTTAGGGGCAGTCATTACTTTCGTCCACCTTTCTTCCCCAATTTGAAACCCCAACCCAAATCCTTTTTTAGGGGAAGACAAGGACAAACTTCTTGTCTTTGTCTTTGGGCTATTCAATCTGAAACTTGATTTGCATTTAAGGAACATTCGTTGTTCTTTAAATTGACCCACCCCACATTCACTTCGATTTCCAAATCATTAAATTCATTGCAATTGTGTTGCACCTTTCTTCTTCCCACCACTTCCTTTGCTCTTCTTTGTTGTATCCAATGCCACCAAACAACCCTTTACCACATCATCGATGTAGGTGAAATCTCTAGCCACAGTACTGTGATTCGGACCTTCAAACACACTAATCCCCTTTTCAGAATGTCTTTCGTGAAGAGCAAATAGGCCATGTCGGGCCTACCCCACGGGCCTTCCACATTGAAAAACCTCAAACCCAGTGATCGAAATACCGTAAATGCAGTTATAAGCATGAGCAATGGCTTCGTCGGCTTTCTTGGTTGCTGCATAGAGACTAGCAAGGTGATCCATTCGGTCTTTTTCCGAAAACAGAACTTTTGAATTGAGTCCATAGACAGAACTCGATGAAGCCCATACAATTACAAACCCTTAAATAGGTACACAAACCTGCGATGTTGCTGTGAATGAACGAATCTAGTTTCAATTTTTCGCTCTCAAATTTAACTAGGTTTTCATAGTTTGAAAGGATTAGGGTCAGGGTTTCAAGTTATGGAAGAAGAAGGGTGAGCGAATAGTCATGTCTCCCCCTAAAAAAAAAACCCAAATTAGGATTTTCGTCATGTTTCCTGACGTCTATTATCAATTGGACTCAAATCGTACAAAATTGAAACTACAGGTTTCGTTAGAGTGAAATTAAAACTACAAGGGCCAGATCGAGACATGGGTGAAACTAGAGCGACCATTTAGATAAATTTCCCTACAGATTTTAAAAATTTTGCACACTAGAACTAATTGAGATCTATCAAATAAGATCCATATTGCATATTAAATAAGTAATATATTGGAAGATGTGAACAGTTAAAAAATTGCATTGGAATCCGACAAGACCAACAATTTGGGACAGAGGGTAGCTAATTTCTACAAAAACAAAGGTAACATGGTGCATACCTGTCTAAGAGAGACCAAACCTTTCTCACAAAGCTCCTTATCAGAAAATTCATCCAAGTTCTTCATGTCGACCGGGAGGGGAATTTTGGAGATGCGATTGAGAACTTCTTTAGGGTCAACCGGGATAAAGGGCTCATTAATATTCAAAGGCCTCTTGCCACCAGATTCAGAGAGAAGATTGGCGTAGTCGATTGCCTCCTCGGGCTTCTTCCCCTTAATAGCCCTTAGCATTTCAAAGATAACCACCCCTTGGTCATCAATAATTCTTGAATCAAGAGAACTTCTAAGGTCCCTCTCCATAGCCTCTCTCCCCAGTTTTTGCCTCTTCTTGGCAAGCTCACCCTCTACTATGCCTCCTCGGTCAGCCCTCAACTTCGCCAACAACTCTTTGTTCACCTTCATCCCCTTGTATCTTTCAGCCTCGTAAGCTAGAATAATGAAGAGAGAGGGTGATGACCAAGAAAAAAAACAATATAACAACCAATAAACTACCTCTTTTTAATCCAAGAGTGTCACTCGTACGTTCAGGACCAAGCAAAGGCTTGGCCGAGGACTCAGCTGGAACAAGGTAATCAAAATGGTGAACCGTATGCTCCTTCCCCTCCTTCAAATGCAGCGCTTGGTCCTTGGTGATTGCAAACTTAGCCTTACCTATAGCCAGAAGAACACAAGTCAATAGGCAAATGCTCACTCTAGTGTCAACATCTCCCTAGTCGGTATCTAAAAGAAAATTTTGTCTTTCCATTTCTTTGAAGGAATGTCCTCGACCAGCTATATAGATCTATCACCTCAAGAGAAGAACCATCAACCCGAGGACATCTCGCTGAATTAATGTAGAGTAAAACTCCTCTTTGATCAAAGAGAGCTTCTCATCATTGATAATTGTCCACATAACTAACAACCAACTAGGAGACGCCAAGAATTTAGGGCCCATTGGCTTGGCGCTAAGTTAAAATAGCCAAGATTCTCCATAATTTGGTGAAGGACATAATTTGGTGAAGGAAGGCCTGGAAGCTATGTTACATGGATCTTTCATTTTAGTTGAAGTACTCTGTGTTGATGTGTCCGACAGCGTATCCATTTGGACACTCGGATACTTTACGAGTTATAATATTTATAGAAAAAGAAAATCAAAATAGCTAGAAAAGTGATATTTCTAGTCTTTTACATGGGTAGAAAATAGCAAAAACATATTTTTCTTAACCACTTCTAGTTTAACTACATTAACGATTCATAATCCAAATAAATTATGCAATACTATATACTACAAACAAACAAGTATTTAGGAATGGGGCTGTAAATGAGCCGAGATGCTGGCAAGCAGCTCTCGGCCCGGCTCGTTAAGGCTCAACTCGGCTCGTTTACTAATCGAGTCGGGCTCGAGCTCGAGTTTTGGGCTCGTTTACTAAACAAGCCAAGCTCAGCTCGCGAAAGCTTGGCTCGTTTAAAGAGGCTCGTTAAGTAAATTGGTCTGGCTCGGCTCGATAAGGGCTCCGCTCGTTTACTACCGAGCCGAGCTTGAGTTTTGGGCTCGTTAAGCAAACGAGCCGAGCTCGAACACCATAAAGCTCGGCTGGGCTCGGCTCGTTTGCAGCCCTATTCAGGACGTGTCCTCATGCCCGCACCCTATTAGGGGACACATATCCCAATATCCTACGCTTTAAGTTTAGGAAGGCCTGACACTCGCACCCGCACCCTCAACCGATACGCGCACCTGAGTCCGTGCAATCCAGTTGTAGCTTTTAAAACAGCCTTCCAAATGTGAATCTCTTAAGACAAATGACTATAAGCCCTTTCAGCATCCAAATGAGGTTGATGGAATACGATTTCAGGAATTTGGAAAGGGAATGTTCGCTGCCTCGAATGTTACCTTGGATACAGGGGCTCTAGACTACTAAGGAGGATAGGGCAAGAATATGGGATTGACATACCCCTAAATCAATGAACCAGCCTATAACCCCCTTTGTCTGATTTATTTGACTCAGTGGTGATGAAGAAGTTGGGGAGGACTGACCGCTTGACGATTGACCTATCATTAAATTGGCAACAATTAGGTCATCACTATCAGTGCAATAAACCCAAAACGGTCCCCGAAAATCTTATCTTGAACAAGTGGGAAGGTGCAAATGCACAGAAAAAGGGTCTACAGCAACAATTAACTATGTGGTAGCAAACTAAGAAAGATAAAAAGTCTATTGATATGTTCACAGAAACCAGGTTGGCCGAAAGACCAAAAAGAATAAGAGAGGGAGAAGGAAGTACGAAAATACCTAAAGAGTGATTAGGAACCAACGATTGATCGAAGCATTGGGGAGTTTGCCGAACTGAGTTGCATAAATTGCTCAAGAACGGAGGAAGTAACGAGTAAGGTGCAAAATGGGAGAGACAAAGTGATTAGAATTCCCATGCTAGATATCGACTATCCACTCCAAAGACATGAGCAACGGATAAGATAAGGGACATATTCCATTTAATGTGTTCCACGAAAATTTAATAGGCAACTGTTGATCTTCAAATACCAATAATTCCCTCTAACTCTTTCTATTCGAACTCAGGAATAAGGTAGTACCTGATGAGTGTAAATACCAAATACCGGTGAAGATGGCGTTATTCCACAACCAAATGTCTCGAATGGAAATTTGATGAAAAAGGGCGACGAGGTAAAGGATAGGATTGTTAACCTAACCCCCAAACATAATGAGTATAAATACCGAATACCGAATACCGAAAAAGATGGCCTTGTTCGGCAGCCAAATGTCTCAATTGGAAATTCAATGAAAAAGAGTGACAAGGTAAAGGATGAGATTGTTAACCTAACGCCCTAACGTAATGACTACGTGTACTCAACGCAATAAGACTACCTCTCCTAAAATTGTATGTATCTCTTCCTCTTCTTCTTCTTCTCACTGCTTTTTTTTTTTTTTTTCCAATCTTGAAGTCGGAAGATAGCTCTGAAGCAGAGGATCGATCTTCTTCTTCTTCTCTATTTATTTAGTTAAACAAGGCCCCAGCTTGCTTTGTTTTCATCTATTTGAACCCAAATCAATTTATGTGCATGGTAATGAGCACAGAAAATGATTTAGGTCCCTAGGCATGCCCTCCCTAATGCCTTTTGGCTTTGATTTGGGGGCATGGTTCTGCAGCAAAATGTCCATATAGCATCTCGGCTCTTGGAGGTTTAGGGTGGCATTGTTTTAGTGGTTTTCTGAGAACCACCACTTTGTGCATTGCCAAAGGTTAGGTCTATCTCCAATCATCCCCCACTCATACCTCCAATGATTGGGGACTAGATGGGTTATGTTGTTGTTGTTGTTGTCTTCTTCTTCTTCTCTCACCGCTCTTTATCTTTTTTTCAATCTTTGAAGTCGGAAGAGAACTCTGAAGTTCTTCTTCTTCTTCTTCTTCTTCTTCTTCTTTCTTTCTTTCTTTCTTTCTTTCTGTCTTCTTCATTATCTTCTTAACGAGGCAGCAGCCTCTGTTTTTTTTTTTTTTAAACTTCTTCTAACTTTCTTAACGAGGCAGCAGCCTACTCTGTTTTTCCTTTTAACTTCTTAACTTGCTCTATTTCCTCCTCCTCCTCCTCCTCCTCCTTCGTCGTCATCTTCTTCTCTCACTGCTCTATTTTATTTTATTTTTTAAAGAGGCAGCAGCCTGCTCTGTTTTTTTCTAACGTGGTCTGTTTTTTTTTTTTTGGGGGGCCCTGCTTTGCTTTCTTCTTCTTAACTTGCTCTAATAAATTGCGCCTCGCACGAAGGCTTCATGGGACCATGGCGCCTCGGTGCGCCTATCACCATTTAAAACACTCCGCATGTGTATACATGCTTGCCCTGGCTTGAAAAGCATGCAAGAGCACTCAGCTGTGTACCACTGACCTACAAGTCATGTCATCTCACAAGCCTAATTCGTCTATTGAGATTCAAAAGAGATGCTAAAGTACAGATGATAGGGCAATGCTTATAGAGGAGTTGTACATATGAAACTAAGTAACCTACATCAAAGAACATAAAAACCAAATGACCCAATTCGAAAGTATGCAACGACAATTTAATTGGCATTAAGACCTAACTAATAGCAAGGATTGAAGACGTAAATCACCAGTCGGTTTTATAATTCAGATCAATATTCACGAGATTCTAAAAAGAACAGTATTACATTGATCTAATTATTTTTTTCTTTCTCCAAGAGGTAAACAAAGTATTAGATGAGGATATGATCCAAGAGTTACACCCGAAGTAACATAAAAAACCAACTATTCTAATTTCATCACAGTTTGGATACGTGATTTAGCGTACTCAAAAAGAATCTGCTACTCAAAATATAAAAGCCTGAAAAGTGAATATCAAACCACGGATACCTTTAGGAAGACCGAAGACGTATCCCAAGAGTATGGGACTTCTCTTCTACAAGTATCCGTGCTTAGCAGTTTGTAGACTATAAACCTACAGATCATTACAATGCAAAAGGAACAAGAGGAATTGAGATTAATCAACTTACTGTCAATCGATCCAAACCTCATGCAAAAGAACTCATCCTTCAATTCGCCATCAGAGAAATCAGCGGCATGCCAGATGCAAGCCTTGTCATTTCCGACGTATTGCTGGACTGACATGGTCGGACAAACTGGAAAACATAATCATGCACTTAGTCACATAGTCCTTCAGTAGGTCACTCTGCCTGCTTGCACTCTCAATCCTAGCTCTAAGCAAGTTTTCCATAACAGTAATTCTACTTCAACAACCACAAACCACAACTGTCTCACATATATGTGGGGCCTACACAGGGCTGCCTACATGCATATGAGACAATTGTGGTTGGTGGTTGTGCCTTTATGTTTAGAAAATTTCCAAGCATGCACACGAGTAAAGGTGGCAATTGACAACCCAACCCATGAACCCAACCCAACCCAACCCGTCCACTTATAATCCAACCCAACCTGCCCATATTGTAATATGGGTTGAACCCATATCTACCCATATTTACATAGGTTGGATTGGGTTGAAAATGGGTTCAATATGGGTTAAAAAAAACCAGCTAGCTTCCTCGCCCTAGCCAAATTGCATGTACTGAGCCATTGTTCAAAGCTAATCTCTAAGAAAAAACGGAATGCTTACATACATACAAAAGGCATGTAGTAAAATCTATGTAGAGAGAGAAAGCGATGGTTGCATCAATAGGGACACGTGGGAATCAATCCACTCAAACAATATTGGTTTGTGTAGACCGAAACACACCTCACAATTTCCACAATTTACACTTCCACCATTCCATCCCCACATTGTAAACAACGAAAAAACTGAAGGGAGGAAAATTATTTTTAAGAGGGGTGTTGTGCACCGTGCTATGCACCCGTCGGTCGTCCGATTGTGTTTTGAACGGCCTGGATGTGTTTTGATTTTGTACTGGTAAAAATAAATCAAAATTAAATTAAAATTACCGAACGCATCGGGGCCGTCCGAAACCATGATCGGACGGTGCCCCCCTCGTTTCACTCATGTTTAGTTTCTATAAATGCAGTCCAAATAGGCATTTAATAATTATGAATGAATTTAGAAATAAAAAGAACCGTATAATTTTCAGTGTACACTAAAAGACAGGTTTTAAATTACATTTATTAAAAAAAAATGAAGTGCAGAAATTATTTGTCCAAATCTGAAAACGAAATATGCATGATTCCTCTTCTCTGTCTTAAAAAAAAAAAAGCGATCCCACTTCCAAATATTCTACTACTGAATTTCTAACCAACAGGCGAGGGGAAAGAGTCCATAAATGTAACATTAATGCTACGATTACACCCTTTGGGTTACACCCTACCCACGCAGATGTCCGACATGTGTCCCCTCTCTCTCACTGACTTTCTCTCTCTCCTACGCGTGCCGGACATCGGGACAGAGTGTAAGTGTAGCATTACTCTAAAGGTAAAGACTTCATGTTTTGCGGGAAAGAGAGATTATTTTTTGCATGCGTTTCATGGAAAATGGGTTGGGTTGGGTCTGGTTAGGTTGGGTTCGGCTAGACCCATTTTGACCCACCCATATTCAACCCATAACCCATGTCAACCCAACTCAACCTACCCATTTGTCACCTCTACACACGAATATTGTGTAACTTAGATCCCGCACAAACCAAACCATAAAACAGAAGTACATTGGGGCACAAAAAATCGCAATAATGGGAAGCGAAAAAGAAGGAAACAAACCGAGATGGTTAGCGCAGATCTTGAGGGTCTTCGATTGCCGCATGACGAGACGGACTTTTCCTGTCTCCTTGTGCTTCAAAAGCTTCACCGTACCAGCGCCTCTCTCCTTCCACTGATTGCCTTCCTTATCGAATCGATAAAGCTTTGCTTTCCTGAAAAAATAAAAATGTCCACAGAAATAAAATTAAAAAAAATCCAATCGAAACGCTGAAGATTACAGAAACCGTAGAGATTGACGAGTGTGTGTGGGATAGAGAGTTCAGATCGACAATGGCGTCTTCTTCTTCTTCGCCGGTGGTGATGGCTACCTCTTCTAGCTTAACAATTGGGGCGATCTCTGCTCCGGTGTCTTCATCGTTTCCGTCGGTGGTATCTTCCGCTTCTATGTGATCGGTCTGTGCTCCGGCGTCTTCATCTCCTCCGGCAGTGGTTTCCTCCGCTTCTCTGTGATCAGGATCGGGGGTTGCCATTGAAGAGATGAGATTGGGTTTAGTTGAGGGTGGGTGTGTTCCAGTCCGAGAGTGAGAGAGAGGGGTTTTGGGAAATATAAATAGGAATATGCTAACGTGGGCCTATTCGTGTGTCCAATTGACACACGTTAAGATTGAAAAAGTATATTGAAATATGTTTGATAACCGTCATCTAATTTTGGTTAAATTTTCACTACGGTCTAGGAGTACTCCTATATTTAACGTGGAAACGGGGTGGGTGCTGTGCACTTTGGTGCTATGCATTCCTCGGTCATCCGATTGTGTTTCGGACGATTCATATGTGTTTTGATTTTTACCGATAAAAGTAAATCGAAATTAAATTAAAATTACCGAATATATCCAGACCGTCCAAAATATGATCGAACGACCGATGATTGCATAGCACCCTGGTGCGCAACACCCGCTCAAGTCTGTCTATTTAACGTGGGTCGCTGCATTCCACTAGTCCAAAACATCCTCCATGGATCTCAAAAAAAGATGTTAAATCCAATTTATTAACGTGCTGCACTGCTCTGCACCTTTTAAGTGGCAACCGTGTTTACAGCCTACGTTTAGGTCTCCAGCATTTAATTTTCTCTCATCTCAATTTACAGAAACATTATTCTAGTGCATATTTTGTACGAGATGAATCTGTGGGGTTCACTTCAAAAATTTATACAAATGATCCAAGCCGTCCATTAATTCTAAAACTATTCTTTGAGCCATCCCTTAAAAAATCAAGTCAATCGTATAACTTTAGGTACCTGATCCAATTGTCTAACTTTCTTTCAAATTTCAGGATCCTAAATTATAAATGAATAATTAGAAGACGGATCAACCATTTATAATTTTTCGATGAGCTAATTTTTTAGAGGTGAACCAAAAAATTGTTTAAAAAATTAATGAACGGCACGAATCATTTTTGTGGATTTTTGAAGTAGAGTCCGCGGACTCATCTTGTACAAAGTACTCCTATGCACTAGATTAATGTTTCTACAAATTGAGATGAGAGAGACAATTAAATGCTACCATGTGGGGCCCCCACTAGAAAAAGTGAGAACCGATTTTTGAAACCTACACCGAACATGGTGAAGGACAACTTTTCCTAAAGCAACCGGGCGACCCCCAATGCTTTACTTTGCACTTTAAGGCCTCGTTTGATTCGGAGATTGAAACACACAGGATTAGGAATGCTTTGTCCGGGATTGGTAATCCCCCCCCATGGGATTGTATAGTACCACACGTATTGTATAAAAATTGTCCTGGGACTACTAATCCCATGCGATTTTTCGGGAACCAAACAAGGGACAATGTGGGATTAAGTGTAAATAGTCCTATCCCAGGTATTTTATCTCCGAATCAAACGAGGCTAAGAGTCGTTTGGCTAGGGTTAAGCCCCCCTTATAACTTTTCACCCCTTATATAGGTGGGTCCCACGGTTTTCCTGGGTTTTTGGCAACCCTAAATCGTGTTCCTGATAACTCTTCCCCTCTTCGTTTTTACGCTCATGAGCATTTGTTTAAATTTTGACTTTGCATTTACTAGGGTCTAGGAGTACTCCTATATTTTAACGTTGCACTCCACTTGTCCAAAGTCCAGTTTACATCCTCCATGGGTCTCAAGGAGAAGTTAAATTCGATTTATTAAGAGCAAGCCCAACAAATGACTCAAACTCCTCCATATCCCTATTTTAGGGAGTCAAACCTCAAAATCAAGCCCCAACAGATTACCTAAACCCCTCTCTAAAATACTCTGATGAACAGTAGCTCCCTAAATACCCTCCTGTTTAGGGAGCCACTATTCACTCCCTACCCATTTTTTAATCTTTTTTTCTTTTCTTTCTCTCTCATCTTTATGTGTATAATATATATTATATGTATTAGTTTATATTATTTAATTGGTATAGAGAGAGCAATAAAGATGATTGTTGTAGTGTTGAAAGATATGTGAATAAGTAAAACACTCTTCATCAATCTTTTTGGGGAGGATTTTTATTCTCATTGTTAGGAATGCCCTAAAACGCTGCACCAATCAAGTGGCAACTGTGTTTACGACGGGCAACCCCCAATGGTTTACCTTGCACTTTAGCATAAAAATATTCATTCAAGTTCTATGGACTTGCCATATTGTTATGCTTCTTTCCTCCTCTAAACAAGGCATTCTATGTTGCTGATAATAAAAAAAAAAAGGCATTCTAGAACCGTACAATAAATTCCTTTCCCAAATGAAAAAATTTGGTTCAAAATAGCTACGGAACACAGCCTTAAATCAGTGTAATAATACAGCAACATGACAGATTTAGTTAACAAAATATTAAGAGCTTATTGGACCAGCGACATTGTTTTATAGAATATTAAATCATGCAATTCGATTTTGCATTCAGAAAATATAATTTGATGGTCACCATAAAAACATCGATAGAAGCAATGAAGATTGATACTCCACGCGAGGTAATATTGAATGCGACAACATCTCGAAAATTCATACTGTATACTTGGAACAAAAAAGAGAACCAATAACCCGATTAGTTGACCACCGGGATTGGTGTGGAAGCACTCACCTTCCCCAGCAGTGATCCAGGTTCGACTCCTGGGGGCGTGAAAATATTGGATTCTCTACCCGGTGCTCTACGGAGAGGTGGGGTCCGGTGGTTCTCTACGGAGACCTCGCGTTGCACTCCGGTTCGGTTCTTGGGCTCTGCTGGAGGGGTGTGATGCACTCCACTGGTGCCCGGTGGTAGGTCCCTTCCTTTGGGTTGGGTTAAATCTGGCCGGTAACCGGTTACCCGGGGCCAGAGCCTAACGATGCAATGAAGTCCCCACAAGAGTATCTTTTTTTGCAGTTCAAAAAATAAAAAAAATAACCCGATTAGTTATTTCCGCCACAGTAGAAGCATATGAACATCCATTGGTAAAGTTAGGATGTGAACCAAATCCAAGCATGCAATACCAATTTAGCAAACACATTGTCTACAAGGGGCCATTGCAGTGCAGAAAGGGTAAAGCATATAAAACAAAACATAGATATTCACTTGGGCAATAAATCAAACACCTTGTTGCTTTTAACAACCAAACTACTAACTACGAAAAAAAAAATGGTTGGGGAACTGAGGGGAATTGTAGCAGAGAAAAAAGGGGATATTTGTTGCAGAAATTAAAATAGTACCTTGAGTTTGGACAGTTAGCCGATATTCGCATGCGTCTCTGCTGGAGTGGCAAGAAGGTTCGTCATACTTTTACAGATGGACTTGGAAATCATGTATTCTGCCTCCTCTTGTTTTCTTCCCCTCCCTCTTCTGATTTGAAATTTTTTGATTGGGACTTTAATGTGGTTGACAATTTTTTTCCCTTGCTCGGAATGGGTTTGTTTCTTGTAATTCTTTGCCTTGCATATGCTGACTGATATTCTGACTCCTTTTTTCGATGGAGATTGTTTTTTTTTATTATTCCTTAATGTTTAGGTTTTCCAGTTCTACAATTGGGGTTTGGAAGTAATCCCTATGGTTTGGGAATTTCACTCGGTGGGGGTGGGTTTGATAAAATCGAAGACAGAGGAATTGAAAATTTTAGAGAGAGAACGAATAAAGGGAGTCCAGAGATTCAATGGGTAAGAGCAACTGCAGCCCTGAATCAAACTCAGAACTAAATTCAAAATTAGGTTAAAAACACCCAAAACTCACCTATAGTTTTTTTAATCAAACCCCTACCAAATTGAGTTTTACTCAATTTCTTACCCAAATCAAGGGAGAAACCAAACCTTTACCCAAACACCTAACAACTAGTTTTGGGTGGCCGATCGTGGCAGCTCGTGGTGGTGAGCGACGGTGGAGGTGGTGGCAATAAGTGTTGGTGGGAGCAGCGAGGCCTGTCGGAGGAGTGTTGGCGAACAGTGACGGCTGGCGGAGGGTCGGTGAGCAACGGGGTAGGTCGTTGTGGAGTAAATAGTCGCCTTTAGGTGGTACTGCGTTTAGGGTATCCAGATCTTCGATTTCAAAGTGTTATCAGGATCTGGGTGTGCTTTAATGGCGGCGGTGGTACAGGTGGCGAAGAGACGAAAGTGCTAGGGTTAGGTTGTCGACTAGTTTTTTAAATTTTGTTGAGGTGAAATTTGGGTAAAAATTGCTTTTGCCACTGGAGTGGGTGATATCAAATAGAGCTTTTACTCAATTTTTTGCTCCAATTTGAGGGGAAAAAAAGAGTTAGGGCTGGAGATGCTCTAAGAAAAAGAAATGTTCTGAAAGCATGTTGAAGTGAAAAAGTTATTGAAGGACAAAATAGTCTTTTAGAATACAATGGTAAAGGACATATAAAAGAAGGAAATTTCAAAAATCAGTCCAACAAGTTGTCATTAAATTTTAAAAAGTGTATTGAAATTTGTGTAAAAGTTTATGAAGATTTTTAAAAGGCATAAAAAATACACTAAAATATGTGTGTGATGTTTGTCTTTTTCTTTGCTTATTGTCAGTCCATACTCTTTAAAGAGATCACATCAGGTGGTGTATTCTATATAAAATACACTCAATCATCCTATGCCCATAGGCAGAGTATAGCAAAACCAATTTTAAATTGATGCACTAAAAATCAATGTGCGTAACTTTAAAACACTAGAAGACAATACACAGGGCCAGCCCGATAGGTCTAGGCCTAGGGTATCCAGAAAACAAAAAAAAATTAGGGGCACTCCCATACATTTTAGAATTAGGTTTGAGTATGAGTCTTTTTTAGGCCCAATCCACAAATTTTTTTATAAGGTGCAACCCAGGAAAGAAAAAATGGTTGCCCAACTAAGTTTTATAGACTCAAGAAGGCAGAAGCCCAAACATAACTAAGAGCCCAACTCTTTAATCTCTTTTAAGCTAATAAACTCTCACACTCCTTTCTTTTACTTTTTCTTTTATTTTTTACCATGATCTCGAAACCCTCCTTCACTATTTCTCTCTCTTGACAGTGAAAATTTGTAGGGCACAATTTTTATCTTAGGTCTAGGGCACTCAAAATCTTTGGGCTAGCCCTGACAATACATAAGGTGTATTTACAAAATTTATTGGGTGTAAAAATCAATTTTCAACATGGAAAATATTGAGTGGAAAAAGTGTTTACTAATTAAATAAATCCACCAAGTCTTCATCCATTCTTCTACACAAATAAACTTGTAAAGAATTTTATTTAACGTTTGCTTTGGATTTTTTTTACTGAAACTTTTATGACCTTAATCATAATTTTTTATTTTTGAGATTCTTCTCGTTTAGACGAATCAATAATTCATAACAAAGCAAAAAAAAATATCATCGACTCAATTTTTTTTTTTATAATCGATGCAAAACTAAGGCAAAATAAATTTGAATAAATACAAAAAAATAATCTTCACCCCTAAATAAACCTGAAGTGAGTCATATGTGAATTCCAACTGTTTTAGCAACAGTGGAGTCGGCGACAGTGGTATCAATGTTGGATTTTTTCAACAGCAATTTCATGAGGGATGTTGAGAGCTTCTTTTTTTCAACGACCCTGGCTTGTTCGTTTGGGATTTCCAAACCGGGTTTTGAAAACCCTCATTGTTCGGTTTCAAAATGGGGTTTTAAGACCGGTTCTCAAAAACCACCAAACAAGGCAGAAAAGCACACTGATGCACACTTTTGAAAACCACCAGGTTTTGGGTTTTCAAAAGGGGTTTTCATGACCAGTTTTCAAAAACTCATCCAAACAAGGTGTTATTGTTTACTTTTTCTGTCTATATTTAGTTCTAGATCTTGTTTTCTTTATCATTTCGTGTTAATGTTGTAATTTATTTGATCTTATTTAATGAAGTCCTTACTGCAAGTGGTGGCTAGCTCATGCG
Organism: Gaultheria prostrata; assembly: GCA_036023075.1. Classification (NCBI taxonomy): domain Eukaryota; kingdom Viridiplantae; phylum Streptophyta; class Magnoliopsida; order Ericales; family Ericaceae; genus Gaultheria; species Gaultheria prostrata. The sequence goes on along the minus strand of JAXBDA010000072.1, from coordinate 61,755 downwards.
GTAGAGCTCTTGGATGTCTCACACTACATTCCGGGATCGAGTCTCATTCTCCCCCTCCCCTCCCCATGTAATAGATTAGGAATGACCGAATGACGAATAATAATAAAAAATAAAAAAAAGTCCTTGCTCTCCCGTAAAAAGTAAAATAAAGAAGAAAAAAAAACCTGAAGTGCGGTAAATAAAAGAGTGATTTAATGTTTCCCCATTTTTTCATCACGTCATTGATGAACGACTCTCAGAAACACTCGTTAACAGGCCCGAAGTCCAATTGTTCATGGGCTTTACCAAAGTACCCATTCCCAAGCCGCAACAATTGTTTAATATAACGGAGAAACCCAATAGAGTGGCAATTGCTTTTTCTTTTTTACCCCTCCTTTTATAGGCGTGGCAATTTTCTAATTATTCAGTGCTCCTGAAGCACAACTACATAGTGCTCTGAATCACTTTTGCACCATACATTTTTATGGTACTTGCGACTAAATATATGAACCTTATATAAATATGTGATGCTAGAGTGATCTGAATCACCACGTAACTGTTATTCGAGACTACTGAATAATTACAGTTGACAGTTGGATAAGATTCATAGGAGAGCCAAAGACGAAAACTAGGAAGGGGCTTACGTGTAGTTTTGGTTTTTTTTTTTTTAAATTTAATATTAACATTAGTTGTCTTTTGTATGTTAAGAGCGACTAGATATTGTATTTTGTATTAGGTGTTATTTCATTGTGTTCGTTTTGGTTGCAAAACCCCAACCCATGTCTCTGCGCACGGTTTCTGATTAGTTTTTCCTTCAATTATTACTCTCATTTTCTTTCTAGATCTCTCCACTTATTAACTAGAAAACCTCCCTCGAAATTCAAACTGTTAGATTCCCAAAACTTGAAATTTCACAATCTTGTTGTTCATAGTTTGGCCCCTACGTACACGAAATCCTGGTTCTGTCCTTGAGGAGAGCAATTGGAATTATGCCAGAATCAGCCATTTGTTATGGCTATTGGCTAACCAAGTAACTGACATAGGTTGTCGGAGACAAAAAAAATCATAACTTAGAATCAGATCACTCTTGCCATTATTTGGCAACAAGTCGGGGATTTTCATGTCGTTTGTTCAAGTAGCATGATGTCCAACGTGCAAGACACATGGTGAACACTTGGTGTGCTTTCAAGATTCGAATTCTTCACAATGAGACCAAATCATGATTAGCCATGCATACTGTTGGCCCGAATAGCAGAGTGCAATTTTGTTTATCATCTCTATAAGAAGGTGAACAAAACCCTCATTCCTATTGGTTGAAATGGTATGAAATCCATACAAAGTGATATCATGCTTACCTCTGCAATACACTTTTAAGTAAAACATGACATTATTTTGTCATGGGGCCTACTGATTGCAACCAATAAGAGAGAGGGAATGATTGCTGTAGCAGATTGAGCAAGGTCAAACAGAATAGAGAGTAGGGCTATAACCGGTTCGGTTCGGTTCCGTTCTCGACCAGATCTGAGTGAACCGAACAAACTCGGTTCGAGAGTACCACTGAACCGAAACCGATTTTAGAGAATCGGTTCGGATTCGGTTCGGTTATTCCCGGTTCGGCTCGGTTCATGGATCGATTCGATTCCCAGAGAGAGAGAGAATATATCAGATTTACAATTAAAAAGCTCAAAGATCTAAAGCATTACAGTCATATACATGAACTAGGTATGAAGCCTCGTGCTTTGCACGAAATTAATGCCTGTTGATAAAAATTAACGATGTGCATGCTATGTATTTTTTTACTTAATTCAATAGGTTTAGAAATGATATTTACAAATACAATTGGGGACTAAAGAGGGGAAAAATAAAGTCTGGGGGTTTGATAATGACAAAACACAATAAAGTAGTAGGGGTCCAAGCGAAAAATATAAAACAAAAGGGGAAATTTTGTAATTGTGTACAAAAACCAGCAAATGACCAAAATAGCCATGGGGAAATCCTGTAATTACCAAAATCAGAGAAGGCAAGAAAGAAATTGCAGGGGTAAAATCGTCCAAATTGGATCAAAGTGGTAAGCCATGGAATTGGCTATTGCCTGTTATATAGCCATTGGGAGGGATATGTATACACCAGATATTACGTATATACATCAAAACCTCCAGATCTACAAATTTACACCAGATATATACGTATATACATCGCAACCTCCAGAGCTACAGATTTACAGTCATATACATATATGTATATGTATATATATATATATATATAAATACACATACACACGCATATCAAGAGAGAAAGATACACACACTGACATACACACAGAAAGTGAAGATCTCGATGACGCCGCTGATCTCTATCAATGGACGGACGGAATCTATGGACACAGATTTACGGCGTTGCTGGGCTCTCTCTCTCTGGACGAACGGTCGCCGGTGCTCGATCGATGGATGGATGGAGACATGGACTTAAAGGTGATTGATGGATAGCTAAGCCGGTGGGAGAGAGAGTGGTAGAGAGAGAGGGGTGGGAGAGAGGTGCTGCTGGTCTCTCTCTTTCTCTATAAAAATGAAAATGAAATGCTAGGAGTTGGGGGTGATTTTGGTGTCTATATATAGTAAATATAAAAAACCGGTTCGGTTCGAACCGGGATAAAAATTCCAAGAATCGGGAACCGAATCGGTCCTAATTTTTTTGAAATTTCCAGAATCGAGAACCGAACCGATCTACTGAAGAACCGAAAAAATAAACCGGTTCGGCTCGGCTCTTTATTTTTTTTGTTCAGCCCTAATAGAGAGCACAAAACTAATGAACCAATATGCAATTCTTATTTCAATATCTAAGACAAATTCACCAATCATGCACTTGTTCTACTGGTTATATGACATTTACTGATAGGTCAAGTTACTCATGCAATTGTGATATGGCAAACATAAAGTAAATGAGTAGGGAAGAGAGAAAATCAAACACAAAGATTTATCGTGGTTCGGTCTGTAATTTCACGGCCTAGTCCACTCCCCAAATGCCCAACTTGAGATTTGTCACGCCCTCAATTTTCACAAGATAATACAATATAAATCCACGTGGACGGTCAACTAAGTCCACGGGTCAAGTCCAAAGTCAACGAATCAACTCGAGAATCTAAGTCAACATATTACACATCAATGGGTCTACCGTGCCCCAAATATTAATACATCAGTCTTTGAAATGATTACATGATCAATACCAAAGGATAAATCCAAATGATTACTGATAGGCACGCAATATCGTAGATATAAGTGCCTTAATAGGGTAGTGTTGACACGTTTTTATCTTATTTATTCCCTATTTTCCACTTGATGCGTTGTTTTGGTATGTGTTTGTGTTTGTGTTAATTTTCAGGAAAATAAGGCTATTTTAGCGCCAAGATTGGATTGCAGAGACTTGAAGGCCGTGATAGAACATGAGCGCTACAAGAAAATCAATAGAGCGCTCGGGAATAGCACAACATGGCTCACAAACTGAACAGAAGCTTGGCGAGCGCTACACCAAAAGTGGTGCAGCGCTACCGAGGGAATAGAGTCAAAAGTCAAAGGAGGCAAGTCAATCGGTCAAAGGGAAGTTAAGGGGTTAGGTAGCGCTACACCAAAAATAGTGTAGCGCTACCGAGTGGTTTATAAGCACGAGATAAGGGTTAGGTAGGGCTACACCAAAAATGGTGTAGCGCTACCGAGGGCCTTAGCGGGCAATGAAACGGTGGCGTTTTGGGTCTTCGTGCGGTCCGATTTCGAATTCTTTGAGGGTTTTTAATTGTAATTAAGGGAGATTAGTATATATAGTCCCTCTAGAACTCGAATTAGGGATCCGGAGTTCCCCAGTTTATAACTTTCGTCTTATTTTCGCTCTTAACTTTTGTCTGCTGTTTTAGGTTTTCAATTTCAGAATTCGAGTTGCTACAGATTTTCCAACTTTGATTTGGTGTTCTTCTTTGGTAATCAAATCCGTTTCCCTTCCGCAAATCTATGGTATCGTGTTTACATCTTTAATTTAATTATTTCAAGCATGTTTAGATCTAAGGTTTTTAATATAATCGTTTCGTTCAATAAAGTCATGAGCGAGTAGTCGCCAAGGGTGCAGCCACGGGATGAAGGCATCCCGTGACTAGCCAAATCGAAGTTCGTCTCGGGATATGTAAAACTTAGATTTTCAAGCAGTTTTAGGGTACGTAAACTCATCTAACGGACAATCCCGGGCATTACCGGGATCCTTGCGAATGTGCATGGATTCTGGTGACAGGTGGTGTGCATCTGTTAGGGAAATTTTACCGACTCTAAAATCAATTATTTTATGAGAATGACGATCCGAGCGAACGTTGGTTAGGGTTAGTCGCGGGTGTTGGAATTCCCACGGCTGTACTCTCCTTTTTAAATTCATATTTAATTAATTCAATTTGGTAATTTAGTAAATAATCAATCTCGCTGAACAAGGGGTGGCTACCTAAGAGCTAAATTAAACTAGATTTTCCCACTTTTGAGTCAAACACCGTTAATCCGTCTCTGTGGTTCGACTCCGGTACTTCCGGATTATTGTGCTACACTGATTGGTAGTCCTGCGCTTGGGACGTGTTTTTGAGTCTTAATTTTATACACCCGGTCGGTCAAGCAATTACAATGTTCTTTTGTTCAAAATTATAAGTCTCAAAATAAAAGTGTAGCTCCTTCAATGCTCTTTTCAAACATGCATGCACATATCAAGCAACCATCCTCATGTTCCAAGCTCGGTACCTGAAATTGTTAGGGTGAGGTCACTAGCCCAGTAGAAAAACGTCTATCGATTCTAAATGGAAATGAGATGCTTATGACGTGCATACAGAAACCAAACCATATGACGAGATCGATGGATTCCTAGATAAACGCTAAGTATAACACATTGTTCACAGATCGCTAATTTAAGTCAACGAGGAAGGAAAACATTTAATAAGACTAACATAATCATAGAGAATAACTATAAACACCATAAGGACCGATAGTCACCAATGTAGACCTAATACCGCCCCATTGTATACGATTCATATCCAACGCGTCACCAGAGTCCCCAGAACATTCATATCATGTTTATCTTTCATCTGTTTCATTCTTTATAGTTCGGGCATATCCTTTCGGACCCCATGTCATTCATTTACCTCAACAATCTCGTTCATGTTCATTCGTATTCTTTAGGTGCCCATGCAATATCTCAACTCAAACCAACGCTCGATAATCCTAGTTTGGTCGGTTATCGTCAAAACAGTATCATTAGGTATCAAACATATAACACGAATCCCGAGGGAACTTAAGCTAACATCGGATATGCTAAGTTATACTCATGACACGTATCTCAAGGTGTTTCAGGTCAACTAGAATGGTTATAGTACGTACGTCGCATGAAACGAGCCCAAAAAAGGGTCAAAAGAAGCAAAACTGCTCGAAAGGGGGTTTGGATCGATCGAACTTTATTTGGATCGATCCAAAATCAACTGATGGGCCCCTAAAATAGTTTGGATCGATCCAAATTGCTCCCGGGTAGAAATTTTGACGAGTTTTGAGCAGTCTGAGTATTTTTGCCATAACTTTTCACACAAAACTCTGTTTTGAACTAATTATATATCAAAACGTAGGGAAATTGAAGAGCTACAACTTTTTAGTTCTACACTTTTCCTGATTTTGCATCGACGTTGCCCGAAAATCATGAATAGTAACCAGTCTAGCAGATTTTCACCCAAGGTGGGGGATTTCAACCCAACTCAAATCAAACAACAAATTAACTAGGAAATCACTACATGGGAAACTTGTAACAAGAGTATATCACATTAAAATGACTAGAATTACCATCGCAAAGAGTTAGAACAAGAACAAAGGGGAAATGATAAAAAACAAGATGTATACACATTCATACATCATATTTACATGAAGAATTGAAGGAGGTTCCCCTACCTCTTGAAATGAAGCTTGAAAAACCTCCAAAAATCAACACCCAAGCCCTAGCTTCAAAATCCAAACAATGCTATTCAAACTCCGGAGTGAAATAAACCCACCAACGCGTAGATCATAGAATTTTATGAAGGTTTTGTGAAGGAGCCAAACTTGAAAGGTGAATCTTGGAGGGTTTGTGGTGGAACAAATGAAGAGAGATGGAGGAGGAAGGGAGAAAGAGGGGGGGATGGCGGGATTTGGGGAGGGAGAGTGTGACTCCTCTCTCTCCTCTCACACTACACACACACATATAGGATAATCACACCACAAGCCCACAAGTCACTTGTTTAATGCAATTTGGCCCCAACCAACTCACACGCTAAGATAATCTAACACTTCAACACATTTATACATTTTACACAATTCCTCACATTTTTCCAATATTATTTACAAAAAAAATAATAATAAAATTTTACGGGTTTTTACATTCTACCCTCCTTAAAAAAAATTTGTCCTCAAAATTTTCTCAACTATGTTATCCAAGCAAACATGTACATCATGCATGACATGTAACGCTTATCCGACACCGCCTCCAATGAAGTGCAATAACCATATCATACGCTCACATTGTTCAAACTAGAAACAACCACGTTTACCTCTCTTTTCATCCCATCCTCTCTTTTCTCATCAACTCCTCGCTATCGAGATCGTTTCATCACAACCACACTAGCCGTATAGACCTTCCCTCCACACTAGCTTGTTTGCGTCGAACATGCTTATCGGGTCCCACTCAATTTTTAAATTTGTCTAAGATACGAAATACTTAATCAATTTGTGTTCGAGTACAAAACGAAACTCTAAATCTCCGTCACTTACCTTTCATGGACTAGCTAAGCTTCCTTAGTTCACTAAGTTTACTATACGCACTAACCGCCTATCCAATGTCTCCTCTATTTCTTTCTACCCAAACCGTAATCAATTCATTATCTACATACTCAACAATGCTCACTTAGTTTCGATCCGTCAAATCACAATCGCTATCACAACCTCGAGATAAGCCAACTTGAACGACGATAATGAAACTAGGTTTCCTAGGATTTTGATATCAAACATATCTGATTTGTAGCCAAATGCTCTAACATTCCCTTATCGTCATAATAAGTAATATCTCACTAAGCCTCCCATTGTCTACCCATCTTTCTATAGTCTTACTGACTGCACATTCAAGTTTTGTTTCTTAGGTTATCACATTAACATTCCCAGTAGGGATGGCAATGGATCGGTTTGGTCCGGGTTTTGCGATTACCATACCCAAACCCAAGGTATTTACTTATAACCAAATCCAAACCGAAATCCGGTGGGTACAATTTTTAGTGCACCATAACCAAACCATATGGATTTGGATTTTATCCGAACCGCACCAAACCCACACTAATATTCATTCCATTAATGAACATATGAAGGAAAAAGATTATAAATTTGCGATGGTGGGCATAACAAACTTGTACAATCAATTAATGATTTGAAGTTCCTATAGTGACTCTTGAGATTTTTAAGGAATTTGAGAGAAATAAGGAGGGAAATGAAATGAAATGTCACTAAAAGTTATTAATTGAAAAATTAAAATTACATTTATATGAAAATATTATATATATAAGTAAGTAATATTATATGGATCGGTTTGGATTTGAGTTTGGGTTTGGCCGAATACTTGCTAAGACCAAACCCAAATCCAAACTTGCTGGGTATCATGTTTCAAATACCAAACCTGCCCCATGGGTAGGAAAAAATAAATAAACCCTCCCCGATAGGGGCGGTTTGGTTCGGGTATCCATTGATTTCGGGTGAAATTGTCATCCCTAATTCCCAGTTACTAGAATCTTTACAGTCATTTACCCAATTCCCTCTTAGACCCCGATCTTGGTAATCCATTTTAACTTACAAATTTCTTACATTTCTATACACCATGTTCCTATATTATCTCCTCGACACACTGGTCTTACTAGGACATGACCTAAAATTTTATGGAGCGCCGTCACCCATTCATCTTGCAACACCCTTCAAGTATCCTAAGGAATACCAATTTGTCTAATGAACGACAAAACCCAAACTTTACTCTATAACATATATCCTCAATTGACAATACTAGAGTTTGAACACGTCATGCGACTCAATTCATCTCTACTCACAATTTATGGCACACTTACTTCATCGTTACATTTACCCGGCAAGTTATAGGTTTTTCTAAACATAGCCTCAAGTTTTCTTCCCAAATTTCTACTCATCACGTGACCAATCCAAATATGATACATTGTATCTACATTCAACCCTAACCATCACCAATGTTCCAAATCTTAACGTGAAAACCAAATTATAAATTAAAATTCCAAATGTCGAGCACCCCCTACGGCGAAATTTGTCCCTATAAACTAACTTCTAGAAACTAAAGAAAGCAGTACATCTAGTTCGCACAGTGAATCGACCCATCACACTAGTATTAGTTTCGTCATCTTACTCCCCGACACGTACGTGCTCATGTGAATTTTGCGTGTGTGTTAATTTGAGCCATAATATACACTAGTATTAGTTTCGTCATCTGAGATGTATGAACGGCTCGAATCGGCTGTTTGGGAAACACAAGGGGGTTCAGGCGCCGTTAGGTATGTGCTCGGTGCTCCTCTATCGGTAATAATAGCAAGGTTCTGGGTAACCAACTCATGTAAGTCTTACCCTTATATTTTCCACCGGCCACGGACGAGTGTAAGGAAAGGGGCTGGGGGCCGGGGCCCATATTTTTTCTTTTCAAACGAAAGCAATAAGTCAACCCATGCTTAAGCTAGTTTTTTTTTTTTGTTGAACTATTTTTATTCTATTTTGAAGGATTGTAATTTTACTTTTATTTTATTTTGGTTATCGACTTTTTATGAGGCAGTTTGAATTCGATGCAGAAGTCTTCTACAGTATTTTTATGCATTTCTTCTAGTATCAATTTGATCTTTTTATTTTATTCACAATTTTATTTTATTTTCCTTTCTACAATCATATCGCCTGGTTTTTCCCCCTTCCAATTTGTGGATTCTCCATACCTTCAGAAAACTATTGTATTATCATAAATTAATGAAATTTCTTCCAAAAAAGGGTTGTACATGAATATCATAGATTTTTGTTTATGTTCTTAGATAAACATATATTAATTGAAATAATTAATAGTTATTTTGTCTCATTATGAGAATAAAAATACTATAGTGCCAAAGAGTAAGATTTTTCGAATTTGAAATTTTTGAAAAAAATCTATAAGATAGGTGTAATGCAATACTTACATTTGCTATCCAAAAATTTCTATAAAAACCCAATGAAATCATGTCACTTGATTCACTTGTCGTGATCATGTTCCTCCTTACTAAAAGTACTGCAACATTACATAAGATAGATAGATATATTATATATTTTCATATTTATACATATACATTTGCATTTACATTGATGTTTACATTTACATACTTTTATATATATTATATTCATACATATGAAACCTTCGTGGATAAGATACTGGAAATGTCAAGACCCTTGCCAAAACATTTCTTCGAAGTATCAATTGTGATATGGGGATATGTAGGGGAAAAGCATCCTTGTGACAAACAACTTTCTTTCTTTTTTTTATTCGACGGCCAAAACGTCCGAGCCAGCTTTCGCGCACCTCTATTAATCCCCTCCTCATTCCAACTAACGGCATGCCATCTACAGTGGGACATGAGAGTTATTTTCTTGTAGTCTGAGCAAAAAAAAATCGAATCCTAATTAATTGTGTGGGAAGCAAAACCGCTAACCAACCAAAGTAACATTCGGGCTAGAAACAACTTCCTTGTTGATTAAGTAGAACTATTAGGAGAACCATTAGCAAATGCAAGTTGTGCAAAATCTGAAAAAGAACACGTTATGGGCCAAGTCATTTCCCACCCACATGTGAAAATCCAACATCGGTGACAACCCCCCTTCACGCTTTGCTGAAGTCCACGTGACTTTCCCAGTTATTGTCTCAACGCCATGTTGTTCGGAAATCCAACTTTAACAAAATTCCAGAACACAAGTCTCACGCTATTTTGTGCTCACAATCATTCTCCTCCCCGATGCCCATTGCACCTACTCATAAAAATCAAAACGTCAACTTATTATGAAAATTGAAACAGTTATTCTCTCACAATACGTTACATAAAAAATCGTGAAAAACCAATAAGCTAATAAACTATTTTAGTGGAACACCCCCGCCCGGGTCTCATCCGAGCATAATTTATTTTTACTGTTGTTCAATTGATCCTTATCCAATGTCACAATACAGCCGTCATTTTGATTTCTTCCGACCCAACTTAAATATATAAACGTTTGGCTTAGCTTTTTTCGCTTTTTATATATGGTCATTTTATTTACATGTCATCCAAGCTACTTCAACGTAATTCGGTGCTCGTTTTGTTAAAACCTCATTTTACATTACGGCAAACGATAAACAAAGACAATCGCAAACATTGGTTCAAGCTCTTTAATATTTTTATGTCAAATTTGAACGACTCATTCTTTGATCAATAAATTTATACAGAGTAAAATAACCGTGCCGTTCAGTCTTAGTTTGTGATTGGCTTATTTAAAATTTATTACTCCAATTTTCTTTGAACAAAAAAGAGAGTAAATTCTGAACATGTTATGAATCTCATTAAATTCTTGACCAAGTTTAAATAATCAAAATTTGACCAAGCTTAAATAATCAGTTGCTCAATTCCTTGGTTGGGATCTAATGGGTACTAGGAAAAAAAATCTTATCCAGTAAAACTACTCATTCAACACAAAATTGAGATCATCTGAATATAAGAGAAGTACCAATGGGCCGTGTGTCTGATGGGTTCTGATCTCGACAAGTGCAAATTCATCGTCACTAAGTGAGAGTGAACAAAACTATCACTCTAATTCGTAAAAAATCTGTGGCGTCCACCACAAACTTACCATAATTACTAAAACAGTATATTTCACGACCACACATATTTTCCTCTTCACCCTCACTAACAAATTTGCACTCCACGCTAATTTCTTGCTACTTTTCGGTTTATTTATTTTTTGTTTTATTCATTTTTTGTTTGTAGCTGTAATCTTATCTCCCTTTAGGTTTATGAGTCGTGTTAATTGTATTTCATTTTTTTTTTATCAAAATGCAAGTTGTATTTTCTTATTGCTCTAAATAAATAAATAAATAAATAAATAAATAAAATAGAGAAGTACCAAGAAGTTGGGGTTTGGAAGGTTGATCACATGGACAGGTTGAATTCATAAATAACATTAAAATAACAGAGATTATAATAATAATCCTTAACGAGTTACATGCGCGTGGCATGAAATACCACGAAATTTCGAATAAAAATTTAACAACAGCTGTACAGCCTTGGTGGCCTCCACTGTCCACCGCCCCAACCGCCGCTCGCCACCCATGACGGCAGCTCGAACCAGAACATTCCGTCAATTCACCACCGCCAAAACCATAAAATTCCAAATTTGCCCCCCTTTCAGTTCCCGTCGAATCGGAATATTCCAAACTCGTCCCTTCCATTTCCCCAATTGGAATAATTTCTTCTTCTGCTCTGTTTTCGATTCCCAAATTCCTCACCACCTCCCAACCATCAGATTCCCAAATTACCCCTGCCCTCGAAGCTAATTTACCAATTCTTTCTCTCACTGAATCAGTTCGTAATTCGGAAATTTCTTCTTCAACTTCAATTTCACTTTCTTCGTCGTATAACTCCGGCCAATCGAGAACGCAACGAGGCGACGAATACGTTATTGAATCCAACGGTGCTGATGAAGATATGAATGGATGCTGCAACAGCTGATCGCAACTCCACCGCTCGACTCGGTTTCTCCTTAAACACTTGTCGACGAAGTCTTTACCGAGTTCCGACAACTGAGTCGATACGTCAGGCAACTCGTCCGAGTAACCGATTCGACACAGCGTGTCGACGCCACAATCCTCCCACGCCGGTTTTCCGGTGACCATCTCCATTACCGTACACCCCAGCGACCACACGTCGGACTCCGGCCCCTGGTACTCCCGGCGAACCACCTCCGGCGCCATCCACAGCGGACTTCCACGCGGCAGCGCCACACCGGAGTTAATCTCTGCTGCTGACCCGAAATCCGCGAGCTTTGCCTCGCCGACTTTGGGTCCCGCTAAGACGTTTTTTCCTTTAATGTCGCAGTGAACAATGCCCTTGGAGTGCACGTAATTCAAAGCAGAGACGATACACCAAGTATACGACCGGACGATTTCCTCGTGCACGTCGTCCCCAGTGTATCGTCTCTGCTTTGCGAGGTCACCTACAGTGCCACCTGGCAAGTACTCCAAGTGGAGATTCCGAAACGAGGCCCCGCCAGCTTCCACCGTCGCGTCGTCGCCCAGGTACTCCACCACCCACGGCGAGGAAACCGATTTGAGAATCCGAATTTCGTTCTCCAAGGCCTCGATCTGAGTAACCGAACTTGAATTCTGGTTGACGGCCTTCACCGCAAAAATCCGGCCGTCCGATTTGTCGACTGCCAAACTCACGGTCCCGAACGATCCTCTGCCTATGCAACTCCCCCTCACCCAATTCGATGCTCTGTTTTCCTTCTCCATTTTCTGAAACTTGGAAATTAAGAAACTCTGAAGAGAAGTTTTTTGAAATTGTGGGTTGTCTTTGTTTTGGAGGGGTTGGGTGGGTCTATATATATATATATATACATGTGCGTGTGGTGTGGACGCGTAAAGCACCGAGTTGGCAAATTATCCGCGAAAGAACGGTTTGATAGCGTAGTCCGGTTGGTTTGTGAGTTACAATTGATCAATATTCGATTCTCGGGATTATGGATGATTTTTTGTGAATCTCTAGTTTCAACGTTGATAGTTAGGGGTGGGCCAATAACTTGTTTTTTTTTACATTTTAGCTTTTTTATGTGAGAGTTCGAAATACGCGTTGATTTTTTGTGGTTTTTTATGTGATGTATTGTGAGGGAATGACATGTATCGAAAAACACAATAAGTTGGCTTTTGGCTTTTTCAGTTAGTGGAACGGGGCCTCTGTCTTTGATCGGATTGAATAAGATATTAATTGAGATGAGCGTAAATTGGTCCGGATATTGTGACTCAAATGAAAAAAGAAGGTAAGAAAGAAAGAACGGTTTGGTGACGTTGTCAGAGTTTTTTAGGTAGCGAACTGAATGACGTAAAAGTGTGGATATGAGACCGGGTTTTATCCTTATCCCATGGGGCTGATGAGTGAATCTCCACCGTTGAAATTTGTGATGAACGAACAAGTTCTCCACGTTGTGAGGTTTATGGAATGTCATTGCTGAGGTGGGAATTTAGATAGGTTTTGTTATTTGCATGTGCATAACCTAAATTCTTAGCACCCAAGTTCTTGTTCAATTAGGCCCCGTTCCACTAACTCAAAAAACCAAAAGCCAGTTTATTACGTTTTTCGAGACAGGTCATCCCCTCACAATACATCACATAAAAAACTACAAAAAAACTACGCGTTTTTCGAGCTCTCACATAAAAAAGTCAAAAAACCAAAAAACCAATCTTAGCGGAACACCCCCTTAATATCCTAAAACCCCTTTTGGGGTCTAACTTTTAATACTCCCTCTGTCCGGATTTGTTGGTCTACAAACATGCTTTATCAAGTCCGAAAATGTTTGTCCATTTGGAAAAGTTAAAGGGTAAAGTATGGAGAAAGTACACAAAAAGTTATGGAAAAAAAGTAATGGAGAAAAAGTTAGAATCCCCAAAATGGATCAACAAATCCGGACAAAGGGAGTATATTTTTTGGTATTTTTTAAATATTTTCAGCTTCTGGCCTAAACTTTATTATATATCTAATAAGATGATCGTGAAAGATTATGGAAACTAAATAATGTTTAGAATGAACACAAATCCGTTTCAATGTGAAAAGGGGTCGAGACAATTTTTTCTGGCTTTTTTTTTTGTCCTTATCAGATTTACTTTGCCTATCAAATGCTTTATCATAAAATTCGTCAAAAACAGTAGTAATTATTTTCTTAATCGTAAAATATAGGAGTACAATAGGAAGCAATGAAGAATAGATACATAAAGTTCAAAAAAGACTAATCATTTTTAAAAAAGGTATACCTAAAATCTAAATACTCCCTCAGTCCGTATTTTTGTTTAGTTCATTTTCGGATTTCCAACTTTTTCAAGGAACAGTATGATTACTTTGTATAATTCTTGTTTTTCCAATTTACCCTTCAATCATGATTGATTTATTAATTAAATATTTGAGGACAAGGGTAAAAGAGCAAAATTGACACAATTAACTCATTACCTTTACAACATGGACATACTTTAAATGAAGAAACAAGTAGTACATTTGTGGACCAACAAACACAGACATAGAGAGTATTAAAGATTATGTTTGTCTTCAATCCTCTTCCCCCATACCCTATTATTTGAAAAACAATTTTTGTCAATCTAAGTTAAATTTCTTAAACTACCTATTATTATATTTTGCGGTAATTTAGTCGATAAGAATCAAAAGAAACTAGGAATTTGAAGGGAAAATTGCAAAGAATGTAAACAAAATGTTTTCCTTTTTTTATTGACAGTCCATTGGGGGTGTCAATAAGCAAAAAAAAAAAACAAACAAAAAAAACAAATACTTTTTTTTGAAGAGCATACACATACTTTACTACACTTTATACACATTTCAATATATTTTCACTCACTTTTATATATATTTACACATATTTCAATACTCTTTTTGAACCATAAAAACAGTTTAGAGAATTGTTTGAAACATTTTCCTTTAAATACAACTTTTAAACCGAGCCTCAGGGATCTAATATTTATTATAAATTGTTTGGTAACTGCTGTCACTGTTTAAAAAACCAGTGTGTCATGGGAGAAGGTGGCACACACCAGAAGCAAGAAAAGGTAAAATCCTGTTTGTGGAGGCGGTGGTGTGGTCCAGAAAGAAAGGGACCAAAAAGGTATATCCAAATTTTAGGAGGTGTTTGGTTACTTTTTATGGCTTTGATTTCTTTCACTTTCTCCTTTTAAGTGTTCGGCAATTTACTTCCATAATGAATGTTCATAAAAAATGAGTTTTCGATTTTTGAGTTTAGAGAAGAGAAATCAGAAGAAGTATGGGAAGATAAGCTTTTAGATTTTTGATTTTTCTACTTTTCCTATGTTAACAAAAAACCTATAAACTGTATGCACATATCTCTCAAACACTCTACAAATTTCACAACACATTCTGACCATAATCTAAAATGTAAAAAGCAAAATGCGAAAAGTAAGAAAATGAAACCCCCAAACACTCCCTTAAAGTAAAAAAATTAGGAAAATGACTCACGCCTCCATTTTGATTTCTAAATCTATAAAAAGACGATGATTCCCTCCAAGATTCTCTCATAAAATATAATTTTTAAAAAAATATAGTATTAAATTACAAAATCTCATATCGATATGTCACATTCCATCTCCAAAATAAAGATATAAAAGTTGATAGGAGATACATGCTTTTAGACTTTTAGTCCACCACATGGGAAGATAGGAACCACTTTTTGCTGACATGGCCGGAAAGAGTAGGTCCACGTTTCAGCAACTCAAGAAGGAGAGGCTAGATGAAGTTTATAGAGTTCGATGATTAAAATACTCGTATAAAAGATTAAGTGGATTAACTATTTATTGGTTATTTTGTTGGACAAAATTAAAAAGAAAAACGCTGACATTTTGGTGGCTATTAATTCTCTGTCTTTAGATAATCTTGTTATAAATTTTTATCGTCAAAATGAATTAAAAAATATATAAAATGGACCTACAACCGTAAATGTTTTAAAAAGGAAAAAATGAAAGAGGGTTTGGCCTGTATAACAAGTCGAAAAAACAAGGCCTTTGTTAAAGGTAAGAGCTTGGATAATGGAAAGTCTATGGTGGGCAACTTTTTTGTCGTTTCTCTCATGTTTAAAAAGGGTTTATTATTTGGGATACGTAGTACCAAATAAAAAAGGGAAAATGCGGCTTCCTTTGGCAAAAAAATATAAATATGTTTTTTGGTTTATTCGTTTTGTCTTTATTTAAATTTTTTTCGAAAATGTTAGTTTTGCATCAATTTTTTGTGGTTTATTGGTTCCTCTCCACGAGACGAATCTAAAGAGTATAAAATTATAGTCAAAACTAATTTTTTTTTAATAAAGCCAAAAATACGTTGTTTATTGGTTTAATTTTGGCTTTATTCAAAAAATAATTAATTTTCACTATAATTTCATACTTGTTAGATTTGTCTCGTTGAGAGGAACTAATAAACCACAAAAAATTGACGCAAAACTAATAAATGCAATATTTTTTTTTGAATAAAGACAAAACGAATAAACCAAAAAAACAGTTTTTTTTAATAAAGATAAAATTAATGGTTCAGATAAATATGCAAATGAATCTGAATTATTGATTTCACTTTCAGGGAAGTTTTTCGGGTACCTAGCATTGTTGAATAAAACAAGGGGATGTAAATGGATAAGTAGGAGAGAGAGAGGGGGACAGAGAGTAATGTTCTTCTCCACATAAATAAATATTGCGATTGGCAATAAATGCTTTAGGGATGGAAAAAATTCCAATTGGGACGCTGGGAAAAGACATGAGAGAGTAATGGGTGGTCTTGCAAATTGTGAACCACATGGTATCGAAGTGATAAAGTGACGAGGATCAAGGTTTGGGCACTTTGCCAATTTGTATGGTTGTACTAAAATCAAGGAACAAACCCATATGAGGCAACTAGGTTTGGTTCTCTATTATTCACGGCAGAATCTATCACCACAAATATTTTAAGAGGATCACGTTTGAGCACTTTAGACCATTTTAGGGTTAGATTTTTTTATGCAAAAGTCCGGAAAAACGCTACAATACATACTTTTGTTTAGATGTGTATCGCGAAGATTTGTTAGAGATGAATGAGTCCGATTTCCTTATTCATATAATTAGTCCAAGTGTAACACGAGTATTGTTGGTCTGCACTGTTTTTGGTGTACCCATAGTATACCACCTTGTGTGAGACTCATTTTGAGGTCTCGCATTAATAATCGGAGCCATTTAATTAATTTGGAAAATTGTTTTATAGGCACCTACAAACAATCAGTTCGTTCGGATATCGGTAAATGCTTCATCGATTCATACTATTTTTTGGAGCAAATTCAGAGAGGAAAATCGATCAATGTCTTTACCGATAACCGAATGAGTTGACATTTTATAAGAATATTTCAAAATATGTTCAAAATAAATTGAACGATTCCTATTATTTTGTGGAACTGCAAAACGAGTCCCACACAAGTAGTTTTACCCAAACCCTTTTTCTTGGTCTAACATCCATTATTAGTGGTAGTGGAGGGACGAATATAATTTTTCCTAATCCTCCAAAATACTCCTATGTTGAACTATCAAGTCCCATTCCAAACTGGAGAAAATAATTGAGAAGGGGGTTAGTGTTGTCATTTTATCCGAGGCGATCAAGACCTTCATGGTAAAAGGCCAGTTTTCACGCGCGCGTTGACTATACTATTAAACGCCCAAAGGGCTATCGGTAGCAATTTGCATTGGAACTTTGATTTGTCTTCGGAATAGTCCACACAACATTTAGCAAATTATTTTCGGACACAAGAATTTGGAAAACCGAATAGGAAAAAAGGCGAAAACAATACCGGTATTTTTTTCCGGTAGAAAACAGGTTGGTTCGTTAGGCATGGCGGGAAAGGTGGGTTGTGTTCGGGTGCCGCGTACGGTTATCACGGGTGCGCGTGATAAAGAGGAACAAACGAAATCGCACGGCCGACAAACCCACAATGCGTGAACCGAAAAATAAAACATTTGACCAGCCCCACCATATTTCTCCTAAACATGCAAACCTCACCCATCAGCTCCATGTTTTTTGGTTTTTGTTTATCATCATCACATTTTCATGCTCAAAGCACAGCCATCCCAATACCCAAAAACAATGAAATTTTAAAATTGCAAGTTGACTAAGGGCTTCCTTGGAAAGCGTTTTATGTTATACATTTTGCATTTTGGACAGCGGATCCTAGATTTTAAGATTATATTCTGAAGATTATTAATCTGTAGAGTATTAGAGAGATGTGTACTGAATAGATTTTTCAACAGAATAGTGTTTGAGAATAATCGTCAAAATATATTATGATAAGTATGACATTTTTTTTTTGTTAAAAACAGAATGCAAAAGTACATTCGAAGCTGATTATGAGATTGTGTCTCCATTGTGTGGTTTTAAGAGCATGATTCAGAGCCAATTTTTTCCATTTTCCCATTCTCATTTTTTCTTTTTGGCTGTTTGAGAGAAACGCCCCATTACACATTCTCAGATAATTGAGTTTTGCAAAATGCACAATCTAGAGCAGAAGTGAAAAAGTTGTCTGGAGTTATTTCTCACATTTTCCACCTGCAAAATGCATTCTGCACATTTCTCCCAAATACTTTTTCTAAATTCAAAACACATTCTGATCATAATCCAAAAAGTTAAAAAATTGAAAATGAAAAATTGAAAAGTAGGCTCCCAAATACCCCTTAAGAATACATTGTGGAATGGAGCTCCCAAACAAGCATAATGAGAAACTGCAAAATCCAAAATGGATAATGCAGCTCTCAAACACTCCTAAGATTGTGAAATTCATAATTCTATTTATCACTACTACACTACACAATGATTTAATAAGATATTGCAAGTCATTTTAATTTGTTCACCTACTTCAATTTTTCTTTCTTTTTTATTATAAATAAAATAATAGTGTATACAGTGGCGGATTCAAAATTCGGTACCAATGAGTCACTTATTAGTCATGATCTCAGAAATATTTTTGCACATCACATTCGATGTTATTTCGGTACTGTTAGTATGTATTGAACTGTGCATCGAAGTGCAAAAGGTGAATGTAGTAACATAACAATAAACAAAATATTTATTTTTCTTTCCTGAAATCAAAATCAATGCCTAGCAGAAACAACCAGCGAGACCCAATGGTTGCTCAAAACGCTCTTGTGGACATGTTTTAACATTTGAAAAATCCAAGTCAACATACATATGCAACACCCAACATTCTGGAAACCCAACTTGCCTAATCCCATAAAAGAAAGGCCAGAAAAGAGCCGAACTGTAACGTGTGATGTGGGAAGATGCCGGTGCACTCGCTCTCCTTTTTTTCTTTTCTTTTTTATGATAACCAGAAGTTCGAGCCAGTTTGCGCACACAAAATTCATAAAATTAACGTGTTAAAATGTGAAATCTCATAAAATCAGGGATTTCACATTTTATCAAATGGAAAACTCAGCCTTTTAATTCTGAGACTCTGGAATTAACAACCGGACAAACCCTCCAGTGACTCCAAAGTTGGGTAATGTTTGTGACGTTTGTCCTTTATGAAATTCGATCATGTGCCCTCACGTAGCAGTAAGACGAATTTCTCATACCCACTTAGCGAAACCCTGGGGTTGCCAGTGCGCTCTCTTGATTATGTCATGTGCCACTCTTGGTTCAATTTTAGCATTATCTAGGGAGTGCCTGCCTTACTCTTACAGACAGCTAATCTTGTCTCGTAATTATCTTCTTCTTTATTCCCAGATTTTTCATTATTATGATAATTATTACTAACATTAAGGTACAGTTTCATAGATTAATTATGTACATATATTAATGGTGGGGCAGATGTCGGGAGGCATGTGGCCCTCTTTGCCTCAGACATGTCCGTAACAAAGATTTGGTGGGCTTCTGATGAGGTCTAATTTTTCAGTTCTTTCTATTTGCTCTCTTATGCTTGTTTGAATTTGAACACTTTCAACCGTCTCCGTAATTAAATAGTAGAACCAATCACATGTGTAATGAGAGGCCTTTAAGAAATCCATGTACAGATTTTTGAATCCGGGGTGGGTGTTGTACACAGCACGGCCATCCGTCCGATCACGTTTTGGATGGCCTAGATGTGTTCGGCAATTTTAATTTAATTTTGATTTGTTTTTACGGAAAAACAAATCAAAACACATCCGGGCCATCCAAAACACGATCGGACGGCGGAGGGGTGCACAACATCTTCCCGGATTGGGTTCAAAAATCGAGAAATCATACAAATAATGTTTTCTAAAATAATGTTTACTGATACCCCATAAAAATTCAGTTCAATCGGATGTCGGTAAATTGTACATCGGTTTATCCAGTTTTTGGTTCAGAATTAAAATGGGATAAACCAATGGATTTATTTATTGGTATCCAATTGAGTTTATTTTTTACAGGGTACCATTAAATATTATTTTGAAAAATATGAACAGCTCAGATCATTCGTATGGAACCCAAAGTGAGCCTAAATCAATTGATTTGTATATCTCTTCACCCAGAAAGCTGTACGCATTTTATGTCCGTAAGAAATAATTCATCATTGCCCTATTCGTAAAGAACACTTTAATGGGGCACTGAATGATATCTAATGGGAAAATGAACATTAGAAATTAGAAACTGAAATTATAGGTCAAGCTACAAAATTAGGCAACTGCTTTATCTAGTTCGATTTTTTAGAAAAGTTTGTAAGGAGAAACTCCTCCAAAATGATGTCAAAGTTATGTTAGTTCCAGGTGAGAGGTCTCATGTTTGCGTAGGTGGAGTTACATTCGGTCTGCGTTGTAATCTATTGTAACTATAAACCACTAACCAATACCGTTTCCTAGGGCCGCAAATGATTTGAGCGGAGTTTTATTGTGTTCAAGCTTGTTTATTAAGTTTTTAATGAACTCGAGCTCGAGCTCAGTGAAAATTTACGAGCCGAGCTCGAGCCAAGCTGACCTAGGCTTGACTTGAACTCGAGCTTGTTCACAAGTCTTAACAAGTCAATAAAAAGATATATGTATATACTCATAGGCTTAAGACAACAAATAAAGTTTTACTTGTGCATGTATATATGTTTTATATATATATATAATCTACAGGAAAATAGTCTCAATTTCAAAATAATAGTGAAATTTAATAAGAATTTGAAAAGATAATGCATTAAGATATCTAATTGGAACAAGAAGCATAATTTTATTCCTCTAAAAAATAAACGAGTCTTATCGAGCCAAGCCGAGCCTTGACGTGTTCATGCTTGTTTGTTAAGGTTTTTAACGAATTCGAGCTCGAGCCGAGCCACAATAAAAACTTAACGAACGGGGTTCGAAGGAGTTCTTTTCGAGCCGAGCTCACAAACAGCTTGATTCGTTTGCAGCCCTACGGCGTTACCTATGGCGAAAAAAAAAAGAAGGATTAGCACAAGCTGTATTAGGAAATGTAGTTTCCAGTTGCTCCTCCGGACCTTTCCATGGAAAACAAACAGGCATGTAAACAACGCTATATCCCCTCCCATTTCCCTCTAACAAACAGGCAAAAGCGGCGAACATTCCACGTAAGTAGTAATAAAAATTTCCACGTCTTTACTTTCCAATATTAGGATACACCTCGAGAGGTAGCATAATATTAGGATACACCCCTAATTTCTAGGGATTCCCTTTCGATGGGAGTTCGTATCCAATAAACCGATCCAGTTGTTCAATTTAGCCATAAACTCCATGGGACCGACCAAACCCCCCTTGAAATTCTTTAGAAGAGGATTGTGTAGTTTCCATAGGGCCACCCTTTCCATATGTGAATACTATACTATTCGAAAGTTCTTTTTGGAAACCAGTTGTAAAAGTAAATTTCTATATACAAAAATGTTTGGCAGGATACATGAAAAGTTTTCGGGTGAACTTTTCATGTATACTACTAACCCTCTTCTATAAACGCGTGTTTGAAACCAGGATTGCAATCCTGAATCCATGGTAGGACATGTTTCCCAATTCCCACGATTAATTAGTCCCACGTTTGATTGTAGATTGGATTTCCGCTTCCTAGTTCTTTTTGTACAATGGTCACGCAGCCTATCCACTTTTGACACCTTATTAGCATAGCGTTTGGAACGGAAATTTTGTTAATTAATGAGTATTTACTATAAGCAAAAAAGATATTTACAGAGAATTATAAAGCCTTCCTCCAAAAATTTAAATGAATAAATACAATCAGTATAAAGTCCTAACTCCTTACAACAGTTACCTTCTATATGCTACGGCAACAACTGTAGTAAACTACAACTGTTCTCAATTTTGGTAGACCATCAATAAAAATGTCCCAAATGAATTAGCATCACGCTAACGTCGTCAGTTGAGCCCCGTGAAATAGAGAGTGCTGCAAGCTTTTTACAGGCAGCAAGCGGCTCTGGATTTTGGATGTCTATGCACAAAGGACGAGCAATATCTACCGCTTCTTGATTACTAACCTGAACACACAAAGATGAAAAGGGTTAACCAAATAACGCGGGAAACTCTCTGTAATTCAAATTAACAACTAGACCAAAAGATCGGACTGATAAACTAGCTGCCGAACAATGAATTATGCAAGCTTGGTTGAAAAACTCACAAGTCACAACAAACGAGCTTTAATCAAGCCGATTAGGTGCTGATCTCAAGTAGCTTGAATTTGTTAGACCAATATGTTTATCAGTCCTACCTTAACAAACTCGACATATGCATTACCTTATCCCACAAGCCATCAGAAGCAAGGATTAAGAACTCCAAGTCAGATTTCAGTCGAAGGATTCTTGTTTCCGGCTCTGCTGTTACCCATTGTTTCAAGTGTCGATCTCCGATTCCTCTGGACACAGCCAGAGATCCGATTCTCCAAACACCACGGCAACAATCCACATACCCACCCTACGAAATCACAAGAGAGAATCCATCAACAATAAATCCAGATGCCACCAAAATTTCAACCCCAAGTTAACCACAAAATGAAACATGTATCATAGAGCAATCCTTTTTTCCCCCAAAACCACAACCACGTTGCACTCTCAGCTGCATCGAATGATGAGAATCTCAAAACAAACGTGTCTTGCGGCAAAATCGCGCGACTAGGAGTGGTTTTGGGAATTGAAAGGGAGATTCGGGAGACTGAAGATCTCATGCCTAATGCACTAGCTGCTTACCAAGGTCTCAATTCTATGCTTTTCATCCTTCCTTGAAGGCCTGTGATCAGATGTAAGGGCCTCGGCAACCCCTCCTCTACTCATCACAGCACGACAGTCACCTGCATTGGACACCACAAGATTGCCGTTCTTGATCAGCGCTGTGACACAACATGATCCTCCGCGAAGATCTTCCTTTAGAAAATCAGTATCCGTGAGGAGATAACCAGATTTGACGGCTTCCTCTATTTCTTCTTCATCCCTTACTTCAACTTCATCCAAAATGTTTGTAGCCAAGTTTTCTGCTGCAAAATTGGCAGCTTTTGCACCTCCGTGCCCATCAAAGACACCGAATAGAGCCTACAAAAGGAACAGACAATATCAATACTCATGAATTCACATATACCAATAGAAGAAACGATTCACAAAATATGATCGGGTGCAGTCCTTTTGTAACTATATACGATTCAGACTCCACGGTAGCAACAATTTGGTATTATTTGCTCGCAAGAGTAGCATGTACTCCTTGTATAAACTACAAAAAAACTCATCTGATTCTGATTTAGCAAGAAATCCGTACTATAGCAATTTTTTGGATAGTCAAGAGTGTCCCGATAAACTGGACTAATCTCTACATTCCGGCCATAGCCCTTTTCATGTGTTTGGATAAAGTGAGATGACCCAAGTACAAATCGCTGCTGACGGGAATCAACCTAGCGACCTTGGGGTGGTAAAAACCTCGCCAAGGCAAGTGATTAACTACTACGACAACCCTTTGAAAAAAGAAACTGATAGGATTGGATTACGATTCAGTCAAAAAGTTAATTTCATTAGGTGAATCCACGAAGGTACTTTTCATCAGTTTCTTACGGCTTACACTGGAAGACTTAAAACTAAAAAACTCGAGGGGATATTGCCTTACTGTCAAATCCTTCGAATATTCGCAAATTTTTCTTGCACATTCAACTCTCCATGACATTTTAAAGTTTCAATAAACACAATTGAGTAATTTGACTGAGTTTTTAAGCGTGACAGGGATTGCAAACCTAATTTGAACAAAAATAAAAAATAAAATAATGGCTGCAAAGACTAACTCCACACCTCACTAGACAAAGTCTTAACTCCCAGTAAAGTAAATTGAGGTTGGCTACAAAGAACATAAAGAGAAAAACCGGTGGTTGCCTAGATGGCAAGGGTGAGTGAGTTTAAGTACTCCTTACCTCCCGCACACGATAGAGTTCGAGTCTCGCCAACAGCAGGACTAGTCCGTAGATCCCAAGGTTTTAAATCTCGGCCGGGACGTCTCGTATCGGCCGATACGTACCGGTATTTTGAGCCTCCGATACGGATACAAGCTGATATAGCGGTGTGAGGGAAAAATCGCACCTGTCTCGGCTGATACCCGAGACGTCGTGTCTCGGCCGATACGGCATCTGTCTCGGCAGACACGAAAAAAAAAGGAAAAAAAACAGAGCACACACATTTTGCAAATTTTGATATACTTTCTTTGGCTTATTTATAGTTGCTCAGAAAATGCATATTACAAAAGAGCAAATAATTAGTTGTTTTGGCTTATTTAAAGCTTTATGAACTTTTCAAATTATGATATACTTTTTTTGTTACTTGTCCGTGAAGATTTATGTAAAAACATTAAAAAAAGCTGTAATATGTTCCATAATATATCGAAGAGAGAAATCGAAATTGGAAAAATTATAACTTTTACCCCATTTTGAGCTTGAAACTTGTTATGGCTCGTAATTACGTGTTGTAAGAACTCTATGATGTGCTTATTTTCGTATTATAACCTTATATTGTGGTGGTTTGGTTTAATTATATGTGCTAAGATTGGTTATATTACTAATTAAGCTAACGAGAGAAAAAACAGGGTGCAAAATCAAGTTTTCTACATATTGCTAATGATTTTAAAAAATTCACGGTCGAGACAGCCGATTCCCGCGACGTATCGCTGATATGTCTCGATACCGATACACCGATATCGCGACTGATACCAAGATTTAAAAACCTTGGTAGGGCCCACATATGTACGCAAGGGTTGTGGTTAGGGGTTATGTACGTATAGTAGGCTAGTAGCACAGATGAAACTTAAAATACCTGTTTGGGATCTCCATGAAAATTGACAACAGCAGAGTAGCGATCTTCCATAGCTTGTCTCCTCCCCTTCTTACAATACACCGAATACCCCTCCCCTTCAACCTCCACCGGGTCCACAACCACCGCCGGCGACACCGGGCTACCACAACGAAAACCCATGTTCGTAATTCGTATATCTAGCCTAGCCGGCCTGTTCCTCTTCAACAGCGTCGATGGCGGATAAGAAGACGAAGTCTGCTTCGTATCGTCATCGTTAAACGCCTTGTTCATCCCCATCGGTTGTTTATGCAACCGTAGAACCAATGGATAAGAGGATGAAGAAGAAGAAGAAGAAGAAGAAGAAAGCGTCGTTGTTGTGTCGAGAGTTGAGGTCGAGATTTTAATGGTGGACAACATTAAGAAAGCCTCTCTGTCGAAATGGTTCAAACAACGTTGTACTTGTGTTCAGAACTTTTGGGTTACTGGTCTGGAATTAAGAAAGTGTGTCTGTTGGCGTGAGGCAAGAGACATGTACTTATATAAGTACTCCAGTGAGAGGGAAAAAAAAGACGAAATTGTAATGGGAGTCAAAGAGGAGACTGGAGGGGCCATCTCCGTGTTTAAAGAGCGTATAGACTATAGCCTTTCTAAATACGCTTTATTATGGGTTTTCTTAGCGGTGATAACTTGGACTTTTGGGTAAACATATTTCCATATTTTATGTACTTTCATCTATCTCGACGGGAGAAGTGTAAAAATAAAAAGTTATAATTAATTAATGACTAAAAAAAGTTAAAGCAGTTATCTTTTTGTCTATAATATCGTCTTATATAATTTTTTCTAAACTTCCGTTCACATTTTTTACTTTTCTGATTCTTTTAATTGATACGAATGATTAATTTCATAAATTACAACGAAAAGCTAAACAAAAAAGTAAGGAAATTAAAACTAAAAAAAATGTCATAACTTTAGAGTAAACTCATTTTAATTTCGATGCAAAATTTATTGACCAAACGATGAGGCAGATCTTGAAAACGAAAATTGGTATCGAATATGGTACTCCCTCTGTCCCTTTTTAAGTGTGTTGCCTCGTAATTCCAACTTATTTTCTCTCACATCAACTTTTTTAACTTTTACATATATTTTCCACTACTTACCCTTATTAATATAATAATACTCACTAACTTTTCAAAAAGGAATCTACTTTTAAGGGTAAAATAGGAAATGTACCCACTAACTTTTCAAAACATATACTTATTAAGGAACAACCCAAAATAAAAATATCTACATTATAAAAGGGACGGAGGTAGTATTGTAGATGGCTTTGTTATTTTTGATTGGCTCAATAGACTGAAAGCCCATGTTTTCAAGAATTTCAAGCCAAGCCCATGTGTTTTGATGTTGCGGTCCTGGTATTATTGCATCAACTAAAATAATAAAATATCATTTAGCGAAACCGAGTGGCATTTTGATATTAGGCTGAAAAAGTTTTATTGTGAGGTTTCTCTACAGATTTTTTTTTCTTAAACAACTCTTTCACAAATCCATGATCAAACACAACCTATTGTATTATTTATTTTGATGGGCCACAACCACAATTTACGCAAATTTCTTGAATTGTTTCATTTTAAGTTGCGTCATTTTTAGAACTACTACTACTACTACTGTAAATCATCAATTAATTGCACCCACAAGATACATTTGTATGGAAACGGGGTGGGTGTTGTGCACCCCTCGGCCGTCCGATTGTGTTTTGGATGAGCTGGATGTATTTGATTTTTTACCGGAAAAAGTAATCAAAATTAAATTAAAATTGCCGAATGCATCGGGCCGTCCAAAACATTATCGGCCGGCCGAGGGGTGCATAACACCCAGGTGCACAACACTCATCCCTGGTCCCACTTCCATTTACAAAGTGTGTTAAGAAAAGAAAAAAAAAAGTTGAATGCGGGGAACCCTCAAATACGGTCCAACTAATTATTCAATAATATTTGATCTGCAAGCCCATTAAATGAAACCACACGTAGAAGCAAAGATTATATCCTTTGAAAGAGATTAATTCCGTGCTTCAGAAGCAATGATCTTCTCTCTTATATAAGTGTGTGGGGTCTAAACATTTGAAAGTGCGACTTACACACTTATGTGAGAGGACGAACATTGTTCTTTGAGTACAAAATAATTTTCGCAGTCAAACCGGGGCTCGATTTGCGGGGAAAAAAAAATGATGGGGTAATTGTAAGCATTCGCTGGCTTTAACATCGGGACGGTTTGACTATTCTGGAAATGAATAGTACAACACATACTTAGGCCGAGTTTTTCGTTAGATTTTATGGGATTTTCCATAAAATCAAGCACTTGATAAAATCACTCTCTTTCCCATTAGATAAAATCCAAGTGTGATTAAATCATCACCCAATGCATCATTTACCATTTTGCCCTTTCTTTTCTTTAAGGGGCCCCACCATATATGAGTAATGATTGTACTTTCTTTTTGGGGCCAGGGGCAAATCCGTAAATTCATATTATGTCCTTCCCTAATCTACAGTGAATTCATTTTAACAAATACCTCATTTTATCAAATGAGTTGAATGGATGATAAAATCAAGTGATTTTATCTTTTGAAAAACCCACCCTTAGCCGTGGAAGCTATTTATACAGGTGGTGTTTGCTGTGTAGTGAACTGTGAACGAAACTCCTGAGAAGCGACATCAAGGTCCTTGTAGCGAGTCTAGCGACCCATTCCGGCAGCAAAGCTGCAGTCCTCCCAAAAGACATCGTTTTAGGAACAAGTCAGGGGCCCACTTTGATCCCGACTCTCGTAGGCTACACACTGTGCCGGCTCTAAGGACAGGCTGGGCAACTTGGATATGGACCCACCAGGTTATTTTTTGTGGGCTCCAAAATAGAGGTATATATTAAATTAAATATTATGTAACTAACAAATAGTTATGCGGGCATAGTGGAGGGAATGATATCATGTATATGGGAGGTCGCGTGTTTGATCACCTTCTCCTGCACTTTTACATAAACAATTTTTGAGGTTGAACAAAAAAAACAATTCTTGGATTCCCACACCATTACAAGTAATGTGTCATACCACAAGACAATTTTGTTTCTCATCTCGAAAAAATAATTTATATAGAAAAATTGAAAGGTCCCTTGTTCAAAACTTGACTTGATCCTCATAAATCTTAGGGCGAGGCCCGGCTACACATGGTCATGTAGGACCTATTTTGGAGTCCCACCAAAATTATCCAAACCGTTTAGTCATTTAAAATAATAATTTGAGAGGTCACGGAAAAAAAAATCGAACCAATAGGATATTTGTAAGTAATTAATCTAGTTCGTTTAATTTTTCATTCGGAATTCAAGACCTATGTTCTAAAAGAATTTGAAGAAAAGTTAAACAATTGTGGCTTGGTATTGTCTTGATCTGAAATGCAAATGTCGTAGGACTTTTTGTGAAGAGCATTTATTAAAAAATTACTATAATGATTGAAAATCAATAAGTAACCACATAAGTTATTTTTAAAAATATATACTCTTTTGATACCTATCGGTAGCTGATCAAAGTGGCCCCTTAAGTTGCTCTCAAAACGAAATTGTTTTGGGGTTGGCTGCAGCTTGCACCGAGAATGGATCGCTACAAGGATCCTGAGTCCTACAGTACCTGTCGGCACATGACATTTCTTTAATAAAATCCGGTAACGCAATGTTGCAATTCGCCAATAAAGTTTTGTACTCTACCTTTTTAATTTTACCTTTCTTTTAAATAGATGTACTTGATGATAAATTTTCTAATGTGAAAAAATGCACTAAATACTAGTAATAGTGATAAATTCAAACGGTATCTGTAGGAAAATCCGTAGTTTTTTGAACTGCAAAGGGCAATCATTTTTATCGCTCACAAAAATATTTTATTAGTGAGAATATTTTTAAACTTATGCCATTGATCACTAATATTAATGAATTTTTATACAAACTCAGACCATTAAATATCGCGATAGACGATCGAGGTACGACTGCTTGTGAATAAATTTTAGCTTCCTTGAGCTTTTTTTAGTATCTTTTTTTGTAACGTTTAGCTTCCTTGAGTTGAAAAGGAAGAAACTCATCATAATATCAAATTTCTCCAGCATACGATTCAAACATCATTTTGAATGTTCCAGTTCTACAAGCAAAAAGAAAAAGAAGTATTAAAGGAACCAAACTATACCTGTAATGTTACCAGAATCATCAAAATGACCTGTATTGTAATCAAAATCTGCATTACGATGAAATAATGTTCCAGTTCTACAAAAAATAAAGGACCCACAAATATTGATATGCTATCTTTTTTTTTTGGTTAGACCATCCAGTGTTCGGTAACCACATTGGGCTCTGACTAATCCGGATTCGAGCCGGGTAGGACCACAAAGACGGTAAAGCTCTCCCTACCAAGTTTTAACACAGCTGCATTCCCAAGTCTCGAACCCGAGACCTTGGTTAAGCTAGCACAGCCCCTTACCAGTTGAGCTACATGCTTGGTGGTTGATATGCTATCTACATTAATATTTTTTTGTGTTGTAACTCTTCCATGAAAAAGTTTGCCAGCCCACTGGGATGAGAAGACCGATTCTTTGTTCTATTTCCAAGCAACGACATCACATACTTTTAGAGGGAGGGTGATTTTATAAAAAAGTAGCTGAATCTTAAGCGTTTTGAAATACTCCGTCCCAGTTTAGAACACCCCCCCCCCCAATTGCTGTCACATTGCACCAACTAACATTACAATTAATAATAATTACAATTATTATTATTATAATCCTAACACAAATATGCTGCTATTCAAAACCCTCACACAAGATAAAAAAAAACGAAGAGTCACACTGCCTTTGATTATTCATGATCTGCTTCCCACAATTTGGTGTGTATTTTTAACCGTAAAAGACCTCCTGCCCTTTCCCGTAAAAAGTCGTGTTTAAGGATTTTGAAGTGAAAATGAAACTTTTGGCAAAAAAAGAGGCTTTGGTTTTAACAAAGAGGATATGTTCTAAGTTCTAACAGAGTTAAAATAAATTTCGTAGAAATGTTAGTGTGAGCAACGTAGCAGCAATTGGGGGTTCGGCCGACACCAAACAGGGACACAAGGGCACCAAACCAGGACAACGGTTCCGCAGTGGCTTTGAAGGAGTGAAAATGGGTGATTTTACCTTTTATATATGATGGGGTATTAGAGAGTGAAACTTCACATCTGATTGTGATGGGCTTCCTCTCAATTACCAAACATATATAAACAGTAGATCAACACTTTTCACCCTCCCACAAAGTTTCAGCTACATAATAAATCACCCCTCCCAACAAAGTTTCACTCCATAATAAATCCCCTTTTTCACTTATTTACATCTTCACTTTAACTACATTCCTCTCTAAACCCTGAAACATCATGAGTGAGCTCTAAATCACAGTGATCCCATTCCAATTCCATTTCCCTCATATCTTCAATTCAGATCATGTTAACAAAAACAAGGTGTACAAATTTACTATAAGCAAAAAGATATTTACAGAGAATTATAAAGCCTTCCTCCAAAAATTTAAATAAACAAATACAATCAGTATAAAATCCTAACTCCTTACAACTACCTTCTATATGCTACGGCAACTACTGTACTACATAAGAACTAGAACTGTACTCAATTTTAGTGGACCATCAATAAAAATGCCCAAATGAATTAGCATCACGCTAATGTCGTCAGTTGAGCCCCGTGATATAGAGAGTGCTGCAAGCTTTTTACAGGCGGCAAACGGTTCTGGATTCTGGATGTCTATGCAAAAAGGACGAGCAATATCTACCGCTTCTTGATTACTAACCTGAAACACAAAGATGAAAAGGGTTAACCAAATAACGCTGGAAACTCTTTGAAATTCAAATTAACAAGTAGACCAAAAGATCGGACTGATAAACAAACTGCCGAACAATGAATTATGCAAGCTTGGTTGAAAAACTCATGAGGCTAATAACAAACGAGCTTTAATCAAGCCGATTAGGTGCTGATTTCAAGTAGCTTGAATTTGTTGGACGAGTCTGTTTATCAGTCCTACCTTAACATACTCAACATATGCATATGCATTACCTTATCCCACAAGCCATCAGAAGCAAGGATTAAGAACTCCAAATCAGATTCCAGTCGTAGGATTCTTGTTTCCGGCTCTGCTGTTACCCATTGTTTTAAGTGTCGATCTCCAATTCCTCTTGACACAGCCAGAGATCCGATTCTCCAAACACCACGGTAACAATCCACATACCCACCCTGCAATATCACGAGACAGAATCCATCAACAATAAATCCAGATGCCATGAAAATTTCACCTGCAAGTTAACCGCAAAATGAAACATATACTCCCTCGGTCCCAAAATAGATGTCCAAAATCACTATTCACACCTCTTGGAAAATTATCTAGATTTTGGGATAGAGGGAGTATAGTAGAGGGATCCTTTTTCCCCAAAACCACAACACTCGTTGCACTCTCGGTTGCATACTATGATGAGAATCTCAAAATAAACGTGTCTTGAGGCATAATTGCACAACTAGAAGTGGTTTTGGGAATTGAAGGAGAGATTTGGGAGACCGAAGATCTCATGCCTAATGCACTAGCTGCTTACCATGGTCTCAATTCTATGCTTTTCATCCTTCCTTGAAGGCCGGTGATCAGATGTAAGGGCCTCGGCAACCCCTCCTCTGGCGATTACAGCACGACAGTCGCCTGCATTAGACACCACAAGATTGCCGTTCTTGATTAGCGCTGTGACACAGCATGATCCTCCACGAAGATCTTCCTTTAGAAAATCAGTATCCGTGAGGAGATAACCGGATTTGACGGCTTCCTCTAGTTCTTCTTCATCCCTTACTTCAACTTCATCCAAAATGTTTGTAGCCAAGTTTTCTGCTGCAAAATCGGCAGCTTTTGCACCTCCATGCCCATCAAAGACACCAAATAAAGCCTACAAAAGGAACACACAATATCAATACTCATGAATTCACATATTCCAATAGAAAAAACGATTCACAAAATATGATCAAGTGCAGTCCTTTTGTAACTATATGCGATCCAGACTCCACGGTAGCAACAATTCGGTCTTATTTGCTAGCAAGAGTCGCATGTACTCCTGGTATGAACTACGAAAAACTCATATGATTCTCATTTAGCAAGAAATCTGTACTTAAGCAATTTTTTGGATAGTGAAGAGTGTCCCAATGAACTGGACTAATTTCTATATCCTGGCCATAGCCCTTTTCATGTTTGGATAAAGTGTGGTGACCCAAGTACAAATCGCTGCTGAGGGGAATCAACACAGCGATCTTTGGGAGGTAAACCCCGCTGAGGCAAGTAATTAACCACTGCGTCAACCCCTTGAGAAAAGAAACTGTTACGATTACGATTCAGTCAAAAAGTTTATTTCATTGGGTTAACCACTAATGCACTTTTCATCAGTTTCATACGGCTTACACTGCAAGACTAAAAACTACTAAAAAACTCAGAGAGGGTATTGCCTTACTTTCAAATCCTTCCAATATTTGCAAACTTTGCATTCAACTCTTCGTCAGAGTTTTAAATTTTTCAATAAACACAATTGAGTAATTTGACTGAGTTTTTAAGTGTGACAGAGATTGCAAACCTAATTTGAACAAAAATAAAAAATAAAATAATGGCTGCAAAGACTAACTCCACACCACACCACACTAAACACAATCTTAAATCCCAATAAATTGAGGTCGGTTACAAAGAACATAAAGAGAAAAATCACCGAAGGTGGTTGTCTAGATGGCAAGGGTAAGTGAGCTTAAGTGCTCATCCCTCCTATACACGATCTGACAAGGTTTGAGTCTCATCAAGGACTAGTGCGTAGGGCCCACATATGTACGCAAGGGTTGTGGTTAGGGGTCGTGTACGTATAGTAGGCTGGTAGCACAGAAAAAACTTAAAATACCTGTTTGGGATCTCCATGAAAATTGACAACAGCCGAGTAGCGATCTTCCATAGCTTGTCTCCTCCCCTTCTTACAATACACCGAATACCCCTCCCCTTCAACCTCCACCGGGTCCACAACGACCGCCGGCGACACCGGGCTACCACAACGAAAACCCATGTTCGTAATTGGTATATCCAGCCTAGCCGGCCTGCTCCTCTTGGACAGCGTGGGCGGATAAGAAGACGAAGTCGAAACTGTATCATCGTCGTTAAAGGACTTGTTATTTCCCATCGGTTGTTTATGCAACCGTAGAGCCAATGAAGAAGAAAGCGTTGAGGTCGAGATTTTTATGGTGGACGACATTAAGAAAGTCTCTCTGTCGAAAAGGTTCGATTCGAACAACGCTGTGGAGTACTTGTGTTCAGAACTAACTTTTGGGTTGCTGGTCTGGAATTATGAAAGTGCGTCTGTTGGCGTGTGGCAAGAGAGATATGCTTAATTGCTTATAATGGGAGTCAGAGAGGAGACTGGAGGGGCCATCTCCGTGTTTAAAGAGCCTCTTTATTTGGGGTTTTCTTTTCTTAGCGGTGATAACTTGGACTTTTGGTCAAACGTATTCCTGTATTTTATGTACTCTTACTTTCATCAAATCTCGATCGACATGACTGTAAAAGTAAAAAAACTGAAAATAAAATAATGTTACGAGTACCAAACAGTTATCTTTTGTTTATAACGTCGTCATAATTTGTTTGCCCAGTATTTTTTTTTTCGGGCTGTTTCAAAATTATTATGAATTTGGGGTCCCTGTAGTGAGTTACTCCTTCCGTCCCCTAAAGTTAGACACTTTTGGGACTGCGTGTCATTTCTAAATTGCATATATCTTTCAATT
Source organism: Gaultheria prostrata (assembly GCA_036023075.1). Classification (NCBI taxonomy): domain Eukaryota; kingdom Viridiplantae; phylum Streptophyta; class Magnoliopsida; order Ericales; family Ericaceae; genus Gaultheria; species Gaultheria prostrata. The sequence goes on along the minus strand of JAXBDA010000072.1, from coordinate 27,866 downwards.
CATAATGTTTTATGTGATTTTCAAAACTTTGTTTAAAAGAACTAATTGAAATCTATCAAACGAGATTCATATTGCTTATATAAAACATTACGGATTCAAAGATATAAACAATTTTTTCGTAGGGCTGAAATAGTGAAAGTATCTAACTTTCTGGGACGGAGGGAGTAACTCACTACAGGGTTGTAATTAATGAGGTCAATCCGGCCGTCCATCTCAACATCGACAGCTAGAATTTAATCCAAATTTCAAATGATCTAAATCGCTCATTATTTGGATTAAAATCCGAGTGTTCATTGTCAAGATTATATCCTTTGAAAGTGATTATTCCGTACTTCAGAAGCAATGATCTTCTCTTTTGTGCAAGTGTCTGGGGTTCAAACATTTGAAAGTGTGACCTACACACTTATGTGAGGAGACGAGCATTGTTCTTTGAGTACAAAATAATTTTCGCAGTCAAACCGGGGTCGATTTGCGGTTAAAAAAATCGATGGGGTAATTGTTGTCGAACGTGGTCATAGCATTTGCTGGCTTAACATAGGGACGGTTTGACTATTCTGGAATTGAATAGTAGTACAGTACATACTTAGCCGTGGAAGCTATATATACAGGTGGCGTTTGCTGTGTAATGAACTGTGAACGAAACTCCTGAGAAGCGATATCGGGGTCCTTGTAGCGAGTCTAGCGACTCATTCTGGCTGCAAGCTGCAGCCCTCCAAAAAGACATCGTTTTAGGAACAAGTCAGGGGCCCACTTTGATCCCGACTCTCCTAGGCTACACACAGGACCGGCTCTAAGAGCAGGTTGCCAGGTTGGGTAGCTTGGATCTGGGCCCACAAGGTTATTTTTTGTGGGCCTCAAAATAGGGGTATATATATCAAATATTAAGTAACTAACAAATAATTTTGCGTGGGGTAGTGGAATGAATGATATCATCTATACAGGAGGTCGTGTGTTTGATCACCTCCTCCTACATTTTAACACGAATAATTTTTGAGGTTTTACAAAAAAACGATTCTTGGGTTCCCACACCATTACAAGCAATGCGCCATACCACAAGACAATTTTGTTTCTCATTTCGAAAAAATAATTTATATAGAAAATTGAAAGGCCCCATTTTCAAAACTTGACTTGATCCTCATAAATCTCAGGGGCGGGCTGGCTACACATGGTCATGTAGGACCTATTTTGGAGTCTCACAAAAACGATCCAAACCGTTTAGTCATTTAGAATATTTATTTGAGTGGTCACGGAAACAAATCAAACCAATAGGATATTTGTAAGTAATTAATCTAGTTCGTTTAATTTTTCTTGCAGAATTCAAGACCTATGATCTAAAAGAATTTGAAGAAAAGTTAAACAATTGTGGCTCGGTATTGTCTTGATCTGAAATGCAGATGTCATAGGACTTTTTGTGAAGAGCATTTATTAAAAAATTATAATAATTGAAAATCAATAAGTACCCACATAAGTTATTTTTAAAAATATGAACTCTTTTGATATCTATCGGTATCTGATCAAAGTGGCCCCTTGCATTGCTCTCAAAACGAAGTTGTTTTGGGGGTGGCTGCAGCTTGCAACCGAAAATGGGTCGCTACAAGGACACTGAGTCCTACTGTACCTGTTGGCACATGACATTTTTTATAAAATCCGGTAACGTAATGTTGCAATTCCGATTTGGCTCAAACTTGTCATACCCGCCAATAAAGTTTTTTTAATTTTACCTCTCTCTTAAATAAATGTACTTGATGATAAATTTTCTAATGTGAAAAAATACACTAATAAACGGTATCGGGCATATCACCAAGTACGCTTTACTGGGGGTTTTCTTAGCGGGAAAACCTATGGTTACACCATTTTGGTGTACACCAAATGTACACCACTTTTGTGGGAATCATTTTGGGTTTCACACAAATGATCAGTGCCGCTCAATATTTTTAAAATGCTTTTTTAAGGGCCTCCGTAAAAAATTAGCTCATTTTAACACCGGTAATGACTCGATCGATTCTGCGCCCAATTTACTGTCTGGAAATTGGGCACAGAATCGATCGAAATCTTACCGATGTTAGAATGAGCTAATTTTTTACAGAGATCCTTAAAAAAATATTTTAAAAATAATGAACGGCTCCGATCATTTGTGTGGGATCCATTTTGGATCCCACAGAAGCGGTGTACATTTGGTGCACACCAAAATGGTGTACCCTAGCATGACTCTTTCTTAGCGGTGATAAGTTGGACTTTTTGTCAAACGTATTCCTGTATTTTATGTACTCCTACTTTCATCCATCTCGATCGATATGACTGTAAAAGTAAAAAAACTGAAAATAAAATAATGTTACAAGTACTAAGTAGTTGTCTTTTGTTTACAATGTCGTCACAATTTGTTTGCACAGTTGTTTTTTTTTTTTGGGGCTTTTCCAAAATTATTTTGAATCTGGGGTTCCCGTAACTCCCTACAGGGTTGTAATGAGGTCAATCCGGCCGTCCATCTTGACATCGACGGCTCGGATTTAATTCAAATTCCAAATGATCCGAACCGTTCATTGTTTGGATTAAAATCTGAGTGTTTATTGTCGATATGGACGGACGGATGGGCTCACTACAGGGACCCCGGACCCCAAAATTGTTTGCTCACTTTCCTAAATTGGCTATAAAGATTTGACAAACTCCATTTTCACTACTTTTCAATCATTTTCACTTTTGCATTGAGGAAATTACTGAATTAGCACAAACATACAAAAAGTAAATCACTACATTGAATTTCCAACAATTTTACAAAGGTTGACACATTCAATTGAGCATCCAAACAAAAAAAGTTGAAGAAGTTTCAATTGGAGCCAAAATTTGTGAACACCAAACTTATGAGAGAATTTTTTGAAATTGTGTTTTGAATGGAGCCAAAATTTTCGGGCAAAACTTTGAAGGGTAAGATTGGAAAACTGTGGACTTTTAAAACCTTTGACCCTGACCCAATAAATTGGAGGATTTCCCTGAGCAAACAAATTGGGACAGTGGGAGTAATTTTTTCTCAACTTTTGTTCACGTTTTTATACTTTTTTGATTCCTCTTGTTAATACGAATGACTAATTCCAAAAATTACGATAAAAAGCTACTAAAAAAAAGTCATAACTGTAGAGTAAACTCATTTTAATTTCGATGCAAATTTATTGACCAAATGATGAGGCAGATCTGGAAAACGAAAATTGGTATCGAATATGGTATTGTTGATGGCTTTTGTTATCTGAAAGCCCATGTTTTCAAGAATTTCAAGCCAAGCCCATGTGTTTTGATGTTTTTTTTTTGTGATGTTTTTTGATGTTGTGGTCCTACTGTTGCATAAACTAAAATACTACTTCATCATTTAGGGAGTGTTCCGCTAACTTTATTTTTTTGGTTTTTTGATTTTTTTATGTGAGAGCTCGAAAAACGCGTTAGCTTTTTGTGATTTTTTATATGATGTATTGTGAAGGAATAACCTGTCTCGAAAAACGCAATAGCTGGTTTTTGACTTTTTGAGTTAGTGGAACAAGGCCTTAGGGGAAACGTGTGGTATTTTGATATTAGGCTGAAAACGTCCTGTATGTAGGAGAATCATCCTTCCATAAATAGTTCGAATAAAAATTCCGCATATCAATTGATTCACATGATCACACCCAGTGATTCTTTTGAATTTTTTTTTTGTTACAGTTGAGAATTTGCAGAGAGATTTCTCAAAGAAAATGCAAAAAAAAAAAAAAAGAAAGAGAGAGAGAGACAAGATACACTTTCATTTTACAAAGTGTGTTAATAAAAAAGTTGAATGCAGTGGAACTAATTATTCAATAATGTTTGATCTGCAAGTCCATTAAATGAAACTACACGTGGAAATTATCCTTTGAAAGTGATTATTCCGTACTTCAGAAGTAATGATTTTCCCTTTTGTATAAATGTCTAGGGTTCAAACATTTGAAAGTGCGACTTACACACTTATGTGAGAGGACGAGCATTGTTTTTTGAGTAAAAAATAATTTTCGCAGTCAAACCGGGGGCGATTTGCAGGAGAAAAAAAACAATGGGGTAATTGTAAAGTCATAGAATTTGCTGGCACATGAGGACGGTTTGACTATTCTTGAAGTACAGTACATACTTAGGGCATCTCCAGTAAATGAAAATAAGGTGGAGTTAAGTAATAGCCAGTTAACTATTTTTTGTGTTTAATTTTGCTTCAATAGTGAAGTTAGGATTGAGCTAGCGCCATAAAAAATTGTGTAAGTAATAGGATAACTACACATGTGAAGAGAGAGAAAGAGAGAGAGAGGACAGAAGAAAGAGAAGAAAAATGTGGGGCGCCACGAGAGGAAGGAGAGAGATAGAGAGGGAGAAGAAAGGAGAGAGAAAAAAGTGAGGACAATTTTGTGTAATTTTTTATACTTTAATACCACAACTGCAATACTCCTTATTTTAACAACACATTTTGTCATAACAACATAAAAATGGGACCCACTTCTTACACTTTCTTGTCATATAATACCACATTTTTGTCATAACAACTGAAGATGCTCTTAGCCGTAAAATCTATTTATACAGGTGGCGTTTGCTGTGCAGTGAAAGTGAATTGTGAACGAAACTTCTGAGAAGCTTGCCGTTAACGATAACAGAATCAATGATAATAACAGACCCATCTTGTATTGTGCCGGACTCAGGGTCCTTGTAGCGAGTTTAGCGACCCATTCCGGCTGCAAGCTGTAGCCCGACAAAACGACATCGTTTTAGCAACAAGTCAGGGGCCCCACTTTGATCCCAACTCTTGTAGGCTACACATGATTTACACATGGGTCCTACAAAAATTGGCCGACTTTGATCCTGACTCTCGTAGGCTACACATGGTCGCATGGACTCTATTTTGGGGTCCTACAAAAACGATTTAAAGCGTTTAGTCATTTAAAATAATTATTTCAGTGGTCATGGAAAATAAATAAAACCAATAGGATATTTGTAAGTAATTAATCTTCGTTTAATTTTTCATTCAAAATTCAAGACCTATGATCCAAAAGAATTTGAAGAAAAGTTAAACAATTGTGGCTCGGTATTCTCTTGATCTGAAACGCAGATGTCGTAGGGATTTTTTAGAATAACATTTTATTAAAAATTATAATGATTGAAAATCAATAAATAACCACATAAGTTATTTTTAAAAATATGAACTCTTTTGATATCTATCGGTATTTGATCAAAGTGGCCCCTTGAATTGCTCTCAAAACGAAGTATGAAGTTGTTTTGGGGGTGGCTGCAGCTTGCAACCGAGAATGGGTCGCTACAAGGACCCTGAGTCATACTGTACCTATCGGTACATGACATTTCTTTAATAAAATCCGGTAACGTAATGTTGCAATTCCGATTTGGCTCAAACTTGTCATACCCGCCAATAAGGCTGCAAATGAATTGAGCCGTTCGTAAATTGTTAAAGGCTCGACTCGATAAAAGCTCGTTCGAGTTTGGTTTGGGGACTAAACGAGCCAAACCTAAACTAAATTTTAGGCTTGATTATTAAATGAGCCGAACCTGAACCTAATTGTCTTTGGCTCGGTTAGGCTCGTGAACCCAGTGTATATATGTATATATCTCATAAATTTTCACATATAACCTTCAATATGTATAAAGTTTTACATGAACATAATGAAAATTTTATAACGTGTACATGTTTAAACCTTTAAAAGTACTATACACGTACATTTTATTACGTTTTTATAATTTTGTATATGTATGAAATTATTGATGTATTCTCGGGGACGAGGAGAGGTGGTTGAGCCTGAAGAATTGCAAAACGATGGTTGATTGTAGCTTTTTCTTAACAAATTTTAGCTTCCTTGAGTTTTTTTTAGTATCCTTTTTGTAACGTTTAGGCGTTTAGCTTCCTTGAGCTGAAAAGGAAGAAACTCATCATAATATCAAATTTCTCCAATTCAAACATCATTTTGAATGTTCCAGTCCTACAAGCAGGAAGAAAAAGTAGTAAAAGAACCAAACTATACCTGTAATGTTACCGGAATCATCAAAAACCTGTATCGACAGTATTTTAATCAAAATTTGCATTACGAGTTCTACAAAAAATAAAGGACCCACAGGTATTGATATCATAGTTTTTTATTTTTATTTTGTTGCAACTCTTTCATGGAAAAGTTTGCAACCCACTGGGATGAGAGAGACCAAATCTTTGTTCACACTCCGTCCCAACTCCCGATTTGGTGTTAGACCCCCCAACTGCTGTCATATTGCACACACCAACCTCCCTACCAAATTCATTGTAACTATGCTTAAACTCCTTCCTTGTTAAACCAAAGTCCCCTTTTTGCTACTATTCAAAACCCTCACACAAGATAAGAAAAGAAGAGTCATTGCCTTGATTCTTCATGATTTGTTTGTCACAATTTGGTATATATTTTCCCTTCCCTATTAACCATAAAAGACGTCTCTATTCCTCTGTTCCAAAAACCTCTATTCCTCTGTTCCGATTCATTTTCGGCCATTGGGTCACATAATAATTTTAGAACAAAAAATAAAACACATATAATCCAACAATCCAAATTACTTCGGAACGGAGGAACACTATTTTTCCAGAACAGGGGATCTCATACCTAAAAAGTCGTGTTCAAGGATTTTGAAGTGACAATGAAACTTTTGGCTTTAATAAAGAGGAAATGTTGTAAGAGCAAACCCAGCAATTTCCTTAAATCTCTCCCTATCCCTATCTTAGGAGCCAAACCTCAAAACCAATCCCCAAGAGACTCTCTAAACCCCTCTCTAAGAGCAAACCTAGCAAACTCCCTAAATTTTCCTCTACAAAAAATAGTGAATAATGCATATTTTTCATTATACCAATCCACATCTCCAACAATTCCTCCCTATTACCCTTCGTATTTTATTAAATAATGAGAGAGAGAGAGAGAATAAAAAATAATAAGAGAGAGAGAGGGGGGGGGGGGGGGGGGGGGGAGGAAGAGAGAAAGAATTAAATAAAGCGTGGGGTAGTGAACAGTGCCCCACAAATGTAGGGGATTTTAGGGAGGTACTGTAGTAAAAGTAATTTTAGGGAGTTTCTTGAGGCTTAGTTTTGGTGTTTGATTTCCTAAAATAGGGATATGGAGGAATTTGAAGAGGCTGTTGGGCTTGCTCTAAAATAACTTTTGCTACAGTGGCTCCCTAAAATTATCCCCATTTGGGGAGGCACTGTTCATTACTCACCCCTTATTTAATTATTTCTCTCTCTTCCTCCCCCATGTTCTCTCTCTTTCTCTCTCTCACATTATTTTTTAGTCTGTCTCACACACTTTCCCATTATTTAATTAAATAGGAAAGGTAATAGAGATGAATTGTTGAAGTAGATTGGTAATATAAAATTTTTGCACTGTTCACTACTTTTTGTAAAGAAAAATTTAGGAAGTTTGATGGGCTTGCTCTAAGAGCATCGCAAACAAGGCTCAACAAATCTCAAGGCAAAAAGTTAGTAAACAGTGTTTTATCTACCATGTCCCTTTCAACACTCTTACAATAATACCTCTCCACTCTTAAAATACTACCCATATATATAATATATACATACCGCCATGGGATGATTTTGAAGCAAATGAAAAGGAAACTAGACCGATCAACACAAAAGTTACAGCAAATGGGGAGGAAACCCAGATCGATCATCAAACACCAAAGTTGCACCAAATATTACTCCAATCTTACCCATATATTTTTATACAAAGCAATCTCGTGCCGAGAGGGAGTGAAAAATGGGGAGGAATTTCAAGCCAGATAGATGGAGAGAGAGACCGGGTGAGGAAAACATTAAGCAACGGCAAAGTGAGTGAATAGTGGCACCATAAATGGGGAGGGATTTAGGAAGGTACTGTAGCATTTGGTATTTTAGCAATCTTTTTAGGGATTGGAGCTTATTTTTTGGGTTTGATTGAATAAAATAGGGATATGGAAGGGTTTGTGTAGTCTGTTACACTTGCCCTAAGAGCAAACCCAACAATAACTTGGTAAGTTAGACAGTGTACAGTGCATATATATATTATAACTCGACACTTTTTCTATCAACACTCCAATAACACTCCCTATTACCCTCCCTATTTTTAATAAAATATAATATATATGGGGGAAAAGTAAGAGAGAGACAGGAGAGAGAGAGAATAAAAAAAGAAAAAAAAAATGGGTAGTGAATGAATAGTGCCTCCCAAAATGGGGGGAATTTTAGGAAAATACTATTCATTTTTGTATTTTAGGGCATCCCTAACAAACTCCCTAAATTGGCTCTCATCTATATTTTAGGGAGCCAAACCCCAAAGTTAGGCTCCAAGAAACTTCATAAACCCCTCCCTAAAATACAAAAATAAATAGTACCTCCCTAAAATCCCCCCATTTAGAGCAACCCCAACAATGAGTTGGTAAATTAGGCAGTGTATAGTGCATATATCTATTATAACTTGACATTTTTTCTATCAATACTCCAACAACACTCCCTATTACCCTCTCTATTTTTAATAAAATATAATATAGGGAAGAAAAGTAAGAGAGAGACAAGAGAGAGAGAATAAAAAAAGAAAAAAAAAAAAAACAGTCTGTTAAAGAGGGGGAGGAGAGAGAAAAAGAATAAAAAAATGGGTAAGAAGTGAATAATGCCTCCCTAAATGGGAGGGATTTTAGGGAGGTACTATTCATTTTTGTATTTTAGAGAGAGGTTTAGGGGAGTCTCTTGGAGCCTAACTTTGAGATTTGGCTCCCTAAAATAAGGATGAGAGTCAATTTAGGAAATTTGTTGGGCTTGCTCTTAGGAAGATACTATTCACTTACTACCCATTTTTTTATTCTCTCTCTCCTTCCCCCTCTTTGCCGGCTGTTTTTTTTTTTTCTTTTTTTATTCTCTCTCTCTCTTACTTTTCCCCTATATATTATATTTTATTAAAAATAGGGAAAATAATAAAGAGTATTGTTGAAAGTGTTGATAGAAAAAATATCAAGTTATAATAGATATATGCACTGTACACTACCTAATTTACCAAGTCATTGTTGGGCTTGCTCTTAAGGAGGAGTTTAGGGAGTCTCTTGGAGCCTAATTTTGGAATTTGGCTCCCTAAAATAGAAATGAGAGCCAATTTAGGGAGTTTGTTGGGATGCCCTAACAAAGTTAAAATGAATTTCGTAGAGAAGTTAGTGTGAGCAACGTGGAAACAATTGAGGGATCGGACACCACACAGGACACACAAGAACACCAAACCAGGAAAACGGTTCCAAAGTGGCTTTGAAGGAGAGTGAAAATGGGTGATTTTACTTTTTAAATATGATGGGTTATTAGAGAGTGAAACTTCACATCTGATTGTGATGAGCTTCCTCTCAAAATACCAAACATAAATATATAGTAGATCAACACTTATCACCCTCCCCCAAAGTTTCACTCTATAACAAATCCCCTTGTCACTTATTTTCATCTCACTTTAACTACATTCCTCTTTAAACCCTAAAACATCATGAGTGAACTCCAAATCACAGTGATCCCATTTCAATTCCATCAACAAAAACAAGGTGTAAAAATATAGTTCCCCAACGTCCAGATGAACCATAAAATGATTCACCGGATAGCGAGAGGAACAATTTTCTAGCTCCACTTCTAACAGCCCCACACAAACATCAATGCATAGTGTAAGCAGAACCGTATTCAATCAAGTGAAGCCATAACTCCATATTTTCTCTGCTAAAGAAGCAACCCAAATCAACAGACTCTCATAAAAAAAAACGCACAATTTGCAGATGAAAAAATAAAATACTTCCATACAGGATTTTCCGACTTCGCCCCAAATTAAAGACCTTGATTAGATCTTTAATTCGGTACAAAAAATCTCTAAAAACTTTGAACAAAAGTACTCGACTTCGATAATAAAATTATTTACAGAAAATTAAGTTCAAATGAAGGAGGAAGAACAACTCAGTCCCTTAGATGTTCATAAGATTTGCGATCATATTCGCACATCATTACAGGTCTGTAGTTACTCATCATCGTTGTCCAATTAGCCTCCTTCCATACGATACAGAGATAAAAAAAAATTAGACATTCAAGCATAAATGTATACAAGAGTTTTTGCGTGTATGAAAATATAGTTGCCCTAATTTTGCAAGAGGCAAATAAAAGAGAGCCCTTTGACAATTAAAAAACAAGAGCAACACGATCAATTTCGCTTCTAGGGAACGAGTCGGGCAAGAACTAAATTAATCTCGCCGACCAGATAGCGAAGCCTCCTTCACGCTTATAACACGATAACCAAATATTCAACCATTGAAACAGTTCTAGAAAAGCAAAATCATGGAAGAAATCAGGAAAAATAAGATACAGAAATCAGTTGATAGAATGAGAAATCGTAGAAAATACACTTCAGAAATCAACAGAACGGCGGTAGATAAGATCGATCGTGGAAACTGGAGGAAAAAAAAAGAACCCCAAACCCTAACTCCTATTGCTGCGAAGAAGATGACTCGTTCGGCTTGAGTCAAGCATAAGAGGGTATTTATAAGGGATGGAGGGAAGTGCATCGGACGGCTGATGTGGTGTTTTTTGGATGAGCGGCGGAGATTAATTATGAACCCCTAGTTATCATTATTGGACCTGGCCCTTTTAATCGGGCCTTGAGACGATGTGGAAAAGGAAGGGTGTAGGCATTCTAGCCCAACTCAATCTTAGGTTGTGTTTGGAGATAAAAATGGGCCTACAGAATCAAATATGGGCCCCAAAAGCTTTGATTCTTTATCGTTATTAGAAGTCCAGAAAAGAAAGCAGGTCGGCCCAAGAGGTGAAGAGCAAACGAAATATCCATAAAAAACCACTAACAAGAACGACTTCCGTTCCATAAAGATAATCCGGTCCGTGAAACGAAAACTTCAAAAATATTACGAATCATATTTGTGACAAGCTGCAATTGTTTTTCCCCTAAAAGTTATGAGACGTTCGAAAATGTCGCGAATCATATTGGTGAAAAGTTATGATTTTTTGTAAAGTTACGAGACGTGTGAAAATGTTATGAATCACATTGCTGAAAAGTTACGAGTTATTATTATAAAAGTTACGAAACACACAAAAATGTTATAAATGACTAGTCATTTATTATGATGTGGTATAATATGGATCACACAATAGGTGCATATCGTACACGTCTTTAAAGGTAGGTGCATATCGTACACATCTTTAAAGGGTGTGTATTGACTTTTCCAATACACACCCTCAATTATACTCCCTCCGTCCCAATTTGCTGGACCCTTTTGGGCAGTCGTGTCACTCAAACAATTGTCTATATTTCACAATCTTTAAAGTTTAATAGGATTTTAAAAATTTTGTATAATAAAACTAATTAAGATCTATCAAACAAGATCCATATTGGATATAAAAAATATTATAAATTAGAAAATATAGACGATTTTTTAAGATGTCTCAAATAGTGAAAAGGGACCAATAAATTAGGACGGAGGGAGTATTGTGCAAAGTAATGCAAGTCTCCATAATGTAGGCAATACCGTATTGATGTAAAAATCATGCCGGCCCCCATACGGTTGTAAAATGAGGTTGGAGCACGCCAAATGCCCATTCCACGTCCTTTTGACATGCTTCTTGCATCTTTGCAAATATTAGCTTCTTGTTTTCTACCTGCAGTTGAGAATTTTTTTGGACGATTGTTGCCCCTTTCGGATAAATACCATGAGCACCTAGCCTCCCATGGCGAATTCATGACCGTTGACAATAAAATTGGAAAGTCCGACAAGTCCGGCAAATGGCAAAAGATATGAGACTCATCAAGAATGTTAATATAAGTATGTTTTATAGCACAAACCAGCATAATATGGCATTGTAAATCACAACTTTGTGTATTTTACATTCTACCTTGACAGTTCTATTCACCATATAGTTTGACCAGCCTGAGGCTCGAGTCGTCTATCACGAGTGTTTTTTGGCACATCACAAGTAATAATACTCATTCAACAAAAGAAGATAATTCGTTTTGAACAAAGAAGACTCCTGTGGGACCATCATCAGGAAGCAGGGCTAGTCTCACTGGATGTCCAGCACCTTCTTCTACACTAAGAACACCGGTGTTGTCGTTGATATCAGTTTTGACATAACCAGGGCATACACAGTTGACGCGGAAAGTTGGATACTTCTTGGCCACAATTCTCGTATGTGCGTTCATAGCTGCTTTGGATACTATATAAGCAGAGGAAAAGGTAGGCCAACCTTTACTTTCTAATGAATCCTCCTTGAAATCATTGAGAAACTCTTTCAGTAACTCGTCTATTGTACCTTCTGTTAAGGTTTCAGCACCATTCAATACTCCTTTAACCCATTCACTTGGTATGTACTGAAACATCATGTTGAAGAATTAAAAAGATAATTAGTGCGAGTGCAATGAAGAAAGCTCGTGAAGAAAGCTAGTGATGTCTCTGTATGTAAGTTCATTAGAAGTGAAAATCTTAAACTCTTGGATGAGGGTTAGGCAACTTTTGTACCTTAAACTTCCCTAGGAAAGAAGAAACATAGACAATCCTCGGAGATCCGGATAACTGGAGGAGGCCAATAAACGCTTCAATCATCCTTTTTGCTCCATAGTAGTTTATTTCCAAGCATTCTTTCGTCGACTCGTAAGTCATTCTTTCGTCGACTCGTAAGTCTCAGTCATAAACTCTTTCAAACTGTTATGGTCTAGATACTGCATAGTGTGAGACAATTCAGTGAGGAGCATAATTTCCTATCTAGACCAATAGTGAAGGGATATATAATTTGATCAGATGTGATCAGTAAGGACGCGTTTGTACACATTTTTCTGATATACAATCTGATCAGATGTAAATATCCCATCGGATTAATAATGATGGGATTAATAATACCACTCCATCAGTATTGGCAAAGGATTGTTTTCAATGGTGTTTAATCCGAGCCTCAAAAGATTTTAACCAATTTAGTCTCCTCAGATATATAGTCCAATTCGATGCTCGTAAATGGTCAAACAAATGGACCCTAAGCGCCTATTATTCACCACCATTCTCTATCAAAAGGCATGTGTACTTCATTATGCTTTCTAGTGTAGAAGGAAATGAAAAATCTGTAAGACTTACCCCACCAGCACCAGTCGCCCTTGAAGCTGTTAAAGCATCCCAATCAATCTTGGTCCCAACAATCCCAGCATTGTTCACCTGCCACACTTCAAGCTTTCTAGTTGAAATAATTACAGTTAAGTAATTTATTTTCTCATGCTTCTTGAGAAGCAAATATATCCCATCAACCAAACCCAATATGCTCATCCAACTATTGGATGCTTCAACTTCTTAGAATAGATCCAGTTTACTAAAGAAAAAATGACTACAAATGAGTAACCACTAGGTTTTCCCAATTTCACTTCTGTAAAAAAAGAAACAAAAATAATTTAGCTTAAGAAAAAAACATCTCCGGTCAATTTTCCGTTGGGTTTATCGATCTTGGCTTAACGGCATGGAGTTCTGTTTGGAGTCGGGTGGCGTGGTTGGCATTGGCTCCCACCGTGGATATTGTTGGATGGTCCGGTCCTCGCCTAACGGCATGGTGAGCACCCGTGGTAGATGGTTATATATGTGTTGGGCTCTGTTTTGTTCCTCCGTTCTGGTGGCTAGTGGTGGCATGGTGGTTTTCGGTGGTGGCTAACCGGTGGTGGTGGTGGTGGTTTCTCCTGTCGGATTTGGGTTGACAAGGCGGCTGTTGTTTTGTTTGGAGTTAGGTTTGGGGTTTTATTTGGGCCGGGCTTTCATTGTAATATTTGGGCTTTTTAGGCTTTTTGGGGTGTTTTGAGCTTCATTGTTTCTTTTTGGGCATTTTAGGCCCACGGGTGTTCTGGGCTTTGCCCATTGGTGTTTTTCCAACTTTTAGTTTGAACCCCTCCCCCGACTTGATGTACCCTAGTTAAGTTTTAATAAAATTCTTTTACGGGTAAAAAAAAAAAAAAAAAACCTACTTCATTTGTTTTAGCTTATTCTGACTTCTGAGTTCTTGTTTTTAATGTTGAAAACGCAAACAACCAAAAACCCAAAGTAGTACAGTACAAATTTATTTTTAAGCTCAATAAGCTCCAAATTGGAGGGGAAATTTCGGGTATCACTTGGATTTTTGCAATTGAATAAGAAAGACCAAAGGAGATACATAAAACTGAGAACTGGGGTTTCAACAATTACCAAAATATCAAGCCTCCCAAACTGGGTCTTCACAAAATCAGCAAGGGAAGCAATACTAGAAGGGTCAGTTACATCAAGCTGATGAAACACCACAAGATCAGAGAGTCCAGATGCTTTGAGTTTCTCAAGAGCTTCAGTACCCCTTTTCTCATCTCTGGCTGTCAAAATAACCGTGATTCCATTCGAAGCTAATTGCCTACAGACTTCGAATCCTATTCCTTTATTTGCCCCTGTAACAACTGCATACCTACACAACCAAGAAAAAAACCGAAAAGTGGTGTTTGTTGAATTCTCTTGTAATAAGCACCGGGGAGAGAATTAGTCGAGATTTTTTTTGTAACTCAGAAATGCATAGAGGTTTTTCTTATTCTCTCGAAATAATTAAAAGTAGTATGTACCTGTTTTTGGCTGGGCTGCTGACTTTCTCTGCCATGGGGATGTGCCGGAGGAAACGGTGGAGCTTGGATTTAGATTCGAGGAGAGGTCGGATGGAGAAAGAAATTTTTTCGTTACAAAAGATATGCATTCTAATAATAGAAGTTTATGTTTTACATTTAATATGTTTAGATAGTTAAAAACAAGAATAGCAAAGTCAAAATTAGGGGTGGGCGTCGGGTCGTGTTCGTGTCGTGTCGAATCGGGTTCGTGTCGAAATAACCTGTTTTACTAATCGTGTCGAAAAACTGAACCCTAACCCGACCTGTTAATATTCGTGTCGTGTTCGGGTTGACACGATTAACTTGTAAACGACCTATTTAGACATATTTGACCCGAACCCAACACGAATTGACACGATTAATTCGTGTCATTCTCGGGTTTTGCGGGTTAATTCAGGTTAATTCACGAGTTATGCGGGTTAATTCGTGTCATTCTCGGGTTACCGTGTCGACACGAATAGACGAACATGTTAATTCGTGTCATTCTCGGGTTATGCGGGTTGAACCCGAACCTGACCTATTTACTAATTGTGTTCTCGGGTCGTGTCATATACGTGTTTCGTGTCAGAAATACTCAACACTAACCCGCTAACTTCGTGTCGTATTCGGATCATGTTATCGTGTCGTGTCATAAATTCCCACCCCTAGTCAAAATGCCACATCATCACAACGGCAACCTTATACTCCCTCCGTCCCAAAATATTGGACCCCTACAAAACTACGTGCAATTTTCAAACTAAAAAATAACATAGTTACAAAATATTTTTTTGAGCAATATGGATCTTGTTTGATAGATCTCATTGAGAACTTTAATATGGTGCAAAAAAAATTTGAAAATTATTTTGATAAATACATTATTTTTTAGTTTGAAAATTGCACGTAGTTTCATAGGGGTCAAATATTTTGGGACGGAGGGAGTATATCCTTGTCAGTGTATTTCCCGGGAGAATAAAGGAATAGCCACGAACCAAAAATTATTGGAGCATATAAAACAAAATATTCAAAATGAATTGAATGAATTTTCAAAAACAAGGACTCAAACTATAAATACTATTCAAAATGAATTGATTACGTATTTAATTGTTCCAAATTTTTTTTGATAAATCAAATTTGAAGATCACTTTGACTGATTACCCAATTGATTAGGTTGTGTAATCGATTATAATATTGATTACATAATTGATTACGTATTCGATTGTTCCCAACCATTTTTTAAAACTCAATTTTGAAGACCACTTTGATCAACCCAATTGATTAAACATGGCTGAAAAGTTACGATTTTTTATTATAAAAGTAATTATGAGACACACAAAAATGTTACGAATTATATTCGTGAAAAGTTACGATTTTTTGTCTAAAAGTTACGAGACGCAAAAAATGTAACGAAAAATATTCGGGAAGTTAGGATTTTTGTCTAAAAGTTACGAGAGCACGAAAATGTTACGAGTCATATTAAAAGTTACGAGACGCACAAAAATATTACGAATCATATTTGTGAAAAGTTACGATCTTTTGTCTAAAAGTAACGAGACACACAAAAATTTTATGTTTCATATTTGTGAAAAATTACGATTTTTTTGTAAAGTTACGAGACGCGTGAAAATGTTCCGAATTATATTGCTAAAAAATTACGAGCTCTTATCATAAAAGTTACGAAACCCACGAAAATATTATAAATGACTGGTTCTACATTTCATTTATTATGAGGTGACACAATATGAACCACACAATAGATGCATATCGTACACACATTATGTAAAACAAGTGCTCTTCTCTCTCTCTGATTTTCTCTCTCCTAAGTGTACAACACCCATCCCGTTTCCCTTTTTTACTTTCTACAGAAAAACTAAATTGAACATGAAATGACTGCAAAATTTCAAACTTCCTCTCATGTCTGAAAAAAATGTCGAACTTCCTCTCATGTTTGAACTTCCTCTTTTCAGCACTCATCATTTGCTTGCACAAATTATCTTTCCAATTGAATCTCTCTTTCTTGCAAATGAGAGTTTCTCTCTCTAAGATGGGAGCAATACCCTAAGTGGTCTTCTTCTACCCTTTTCCTCTCCATTCCCTCCTCATCTCCACTGCTTTCTCACCTTTATCTCTACTCTTCTTCCCCACTACCACCGCCTTTCTCCTCTCTTTTTTCCACCTGTTCCTTCCCATTTCATACATTCCTGTTCCTTTTACGCGTCTATGGCGGACTTTGAGATTTTGGATCTCGAAGAAGGTTCAGGGGATTATGGGACTAATAGCAGCAAATGTTTAGTGGGGAAAGTGGCCATGGCGAAATCCATCAGAGCCCCTATCCTAGCCAACATACTGGCAGTCGCCTGGCGAACTAGGGCTCCTTTTCATGTGGATGAATGGAACAACAATATGTTCCTCTTTCGTTTCGAAGATGCAGAGGACAGACTCAACATTATTCGTGAAGGACCGTGGGCAGTCATAAATAGTCTTCTGGTTCTTGTCCCGCTAGCGGACGGTATGGTGATATCGAAGATAGACTTCAATATGTGCCCTTTTAGGGTGCAAATACACGGCTTGCCAGTGGAGAAGATGAACAGAGCTAACACTGAAACCATTGGCCGCCGTTTGGGTAAAGTCCTAGCCCTAGAAACATCTCCGGACGAGTACTGTCTCTCCCGTGGTTTTCTTAGGGTACGAGTGGAGATTAACACATCACAACCATTATCTAAGGGATTTTGGCTCCGTGTTAAATCTGCTGAAGATAAAGAAATATGGATTTTCTTTCAAATATGAGAAATTACCAGATTTTTGCTATGCGTGTGGGAGGTTAGGTCATGAAAACAGGGGATGTCGGTTTGTTTCTCGTGAGTCTGGTGTTTGCTCTAGTTATGGACCAGAGTTGAGAACCGGAATAGCAAAAAAAGGGTCCATTCCATTGAAATTATCAGTGTTGAGGTCGATGCGGCGGAGCTGAAGGTTCAAAACCTAATTCAACGGTGGCCAGTGATTCAACTGCATGATAGAGGAGCGCGTGTGGTGAGCCATGGAGATGAATGCGTGAGTACTGATTGCCAACCCTTACTCCAGCAGTCGTCAGAGGTAGTGCGAAGGCAACATTCCCCTCATAGACCAGCTAGCAGTGTCCTCTCTAGGACAGATGACAAGGTGTCACAGGAGACAGGTGTGCACCCCTTCTTTTCTTCGAGTAACCCTCAAGGCATCACCCCTCTTGTCTCTTTTGGAAATACTATCTCTTTATCTGAAGATGGTTCGGGTCATACTTTATCCATCAACCTACCCCGTATCATCACCAAACATGGCCCATTTCCTAATACCCCTACTTATTTTGTTACTGAGCCCGACAACCCAAAAACACCACACCCTATTGCTCTAATCCAGAGTGAGGCCCATAACTCCCCACCTAGCCCAAAGGAACTAAACCAACAGCCCACTCTAAACCCAGCTGATAAAACCAATCCCAATTCCGAAATTAACCAACATTCTCATATGGACCAACCTTTGTGCGTGAATACCTCTATCCCTATCAAACCGTGCTCATCCACTCATACACTAACCACCTCCATCTCTGGAAAGTTATCCTCTCCCCCTCGTGCCGACATCCCACTCTCCTCAGTCTTCAAATCTCTTACTCTCAAAAGGAAAGATGAGGAAAACTCCCCACCCACCACCCGATCCAAAATCCTACGCATTTGCTCACTTGATCCTCCCCCTTTTAAACCTTCTCGGTCTGCTAGCAAACCCAAGAGGGGTAACTTACACAGTAGATCTCCCTCCAAGAGATTGGCTCTCCATCCTAACCCTACCTTCATTGAAGAGGGCCTTAGCGAGGTCCCTGTGCAGCAATGTCCTAATACACTGGGTAAATTGAGCTCCTCTCATCTGATTCCTGCTTCCCCAGTGGTTTTGGATGTGTCTAATGTGGTCTATGGGCATGTGGCTGGCCCTAAACAGCCACAATCGCCATGATTATCCTAACCTGGAACTGTCAAGGAATCGGGCGTACCTTGACAAGCCAGGCTTTAGGTGATCTGGTATGCAAAAATCGCCCCTCCATCGTCTTCTTGATGGAGTCCAAGAATAATAAGGTGAAGCTTGAAACCATCCGCCGTTTTCTAGGTTATAATAGTAGCAGTTACGTGGAACTTGAAGGGTTGTTAGGGGGTCTTGCTCTTTGGTGGGATGCCTCTGTTGATTTGGAAGTAGAGGTTGCTAATAAGAATTTGATGCATACCATTGTAACTGACAAGTCCAAAAAAGATATCTGGGCCGCAACATTTGTATATGGCTGCCCATCTAGGGCAGGGAGAGACTTGGTTTGGGAAGAGATTAGGAGTATTGGTCGATCAGAGTCCCTCCCCTGGATGTGCATAGGGGATTTTAACCAA
Source organism: Gaultheria prostrata (assembly GCA_036023075.1). NCBI lineage: Eukaryota > Viridiplantae > Streptophyta > Magnoliopsida > Ericales > Ericaceae > Gaultheria > Gaultheria prostrata. Next base: position 8,851 of record JAXBDA010000072.1, on the reverse strand, counting down.
GTTTTGAATGCAAGTGACAAGTTTGGTGGGCATTATCCGGCTCAAAATTTAGTCTCAGCCTTTCATGATTTGATTAGTGACTGTGGGTTAGTGGAATTGGAGTTCAAAGGGCCGAAGTTCACATGGAGAAACAATCGCAGTGGGGAGAGCTTTATTATGGAGCGCCTGGATATGGCCTTTGCTAATGTCAAATGGAGGGAAAATCATGATCAAGCATTAATTTTTGTGGAACCGGCCATTGGATCTGATCATAACCCATTGATATTGAATACAAAAGTGGCCTTGAACAAGGTAGGGAAACCATTTCGTTTTGAATCCTTTTAGGCTACGGAGGAAGGGTGTAAATTGGTAGTTGAGCTCTTGGGTGCATCATAAAAAAGGCACATTGATGTTTTTGGTTTGTCACAAACTTAAGAACTGCAAAGAATTTTTGAAATTATGGAGTAAGCAGACATTTGGGGACCTTCGCATTAAGATAGATGGTGCCAAGGAACACTTGATTACTATCCAAAGTGAACTGGAATCTGGGTTTAATTCGGCTTTAGTATTGGAGGAGAAAAGGCTTTTACAATTGTTGGAAGATCTCTGGCAAAAGGACTCTATGTATTGGCACCAACGATCGAGGATCAAGTGGCTTCAGATGGGAGATAGCAATTCCCGTTTCTTCCATCTGTCTACTATACAAAGGAGGCAACGTAACCGAATTGTGAGGCTCAAGGACCGCAATGGGGATTGGAAATCTAGTACTAAAGATATTGCTGTCATCATTAGGGATTACTTTCATAACCTTTATGATGAACCTCCGCATAGAGATTTTAAGGACCTCATCAGCCTTATTGATCCCATTATTTCGGTGGAGTGTAATGCGAGACTCACTAAGGAAATTTCTCGTGAGGAAGTGCAGCAAGCCGTGTTTCAAATGGGAGCATTACGAGCACCAGGGTCGGATGGCTTCCCAGGTCTGTTTTTTCAAAACTACTGGGACATTATAGGGGATGACGTCTTCAACGCAGTGCAGAACTTTTTCGAGGAGGGAACCCTTTTGACTGAAGTTAATCAGACAAACCTTATACTGATTCCTAAAATCCCTAACCCAGAAGCAATGAACCAGCTTCGTCCCATAAGCCTTTGTCGGTTTCTCTACAAAATCATTTCTAAAGTGCTGGCGAACAAACTTCAACCATTCATGAATGGACTGATCTCAGAGCAACAATTTGCGTTCGTTTTGGGGAGACAAATCCAAGATAATATCATGGTTGCTCACGAAGTATTCCACTTTCTCAAACATAAGAAGAGTGGTCCAAAAAAGTCGGTGGCTATTAAACTGGACCTCAGTAAGGCCTATGATCGAATCTGTTGAGACTTTCTCTTCAAAGTCTTGGAAAAAATGGGCTTTGATTGTAGATGGGTGGGATGGATCAAACAGTGCGTGTGTTCTGTCAGGTATTCAGTCATTGTCAATGGGGGGCAGATGTGCTCGGTTGTTCCTAGAAGAGGTTTGAGGCAAGGTGACCCATTGTCCCCTACCTCTTTCTTCTTGTAGCTGATGTCTTCTCCAAACTCATGTCCATTGTAACTGCTGCCAAATCGATAAAAGGTATTACGATGAGGAAACGTTGCCCTATGGTGTCACACCTCCTTTTTGCGGATGACTCTATGATTTTTTTGGAAGCAGAGCCCCAGAATTGTGTTAACTTTATGGAACTCATGTCAAGTTTTAGTGAAGCTTCAGGTCTGTCATTAAATGTCAACAAATCAAGCCTTTGTTTCTCAGCTAACACTGAGGAGGACCTGAGAGGAGTAATCAAAGGAATTCTTGGGATGGAAGAAATGGGTGCTGAGGCGCAGTATTTGGGGCTACCTACACATTGGGGCAGATCAAAAAAGGAGGCTCTAGGATACCTTCGTGACAGGATTATTCGCAAGACACAGGGGTGGGGCAATAAGCTTTTGAATCAAGCTGGAAAAGAGGTACTTATCAAGTCCGTACTCCAACCCATTCCCATGTATACATTGATGTGTTTCAAAATCCCTCATTCTATTTGTGCATGCTTAAATTCGGTTAGCAGCAATTTTTGGTGGGGCGAGTCTGAGAATGGCAAGAAAATCCACTGGGGTGCATGGTGTAAGTTGACTGAACCTAAGTCGTTGGGTGGATTAGGTTTCAAGGATTTTGAGTCTTTTGCGTTACTTGCCAAGCAATTCTGGCGTTTGATTTCTAATCCAAATGCCTTGTGGGCAAGAGTTTTGAAAGGACTGTGCTTATACCCCCTCCTAACGTTAGTTGTGAATCTTTAAAGGTATCCAGTTTCATTAACCCAAATTCCAAAACCTGGAACAAAGAGCAGCTCGAGCTCTGTCTTGACCCTTCTCAGGTCAGTGAGGTTTGTAGCATTCCAATTAGTATTACGGGTGATAAGGATAAACTGGTATGGAAGGAGACTAGTTCTGGAAATTACTCTGTTAAGTCTGGGTACGTGCATCAGTTATCTATATCGCCTAAAGTCTCATCTAGACCTTCATGTTCTTACAAACCCGCGAGTGCTATGTGGAGGAAGTTCTGGAACATTCCTACACTACCTAAAATCCGTATGTTCATGTGGAAAGTGCTGAAGAATTGGGTGCCATGTCGTGCCAATCTTGTAAGGAGAAAATGTGGGTCTAATCCCATTTGCCCAATCTGTGACAACGTTAGTGAATCAATGGAACACCTTCTCTTTCACTGTTCTTGGAGTAAGGCAGTATGGTTTGGGAGTAACAAAGCTTTTTGGGTCTTTCAGAAGGAGATTACCGCAGTGGATAGATGGATGGAGGACTTGTTTTGTGGTGACCTTGCAAAGGAAACAACACGTGGAGATTTAGGGGAAATTTTGCAGATCTGTTGGGCCATATGGAAAGCTCGGAATGGCTTCGTGTTTAGTGGTAAACTCCCCAATCCAGAGGAGGTTATTGCTAATGCACATCGTGACAATCAAGACTATCTTCTCGCTATGTGCTCTAAATCTAATGGACGCCCTTCACACTCTGTTACGGTCTCGAAGCGGGTTCCTCCCCCCTTCTTTTATCAAAATTAACGTTGACGGAGCATTTAAATCCTCCCGCAGCTCGGCTGCTTTTGGCATTGTTGCTAGGGACAGTGGTGGATTCGCTCGGTGGTGGCGTAGTGGTCGTTCTTTGGTGGCTTCAGCTCTTTCTATGGAAGCATGGGCTCTCAGTATCGCATGTTCCATGGCTAAAGAGCTGGAACTACAGCATGTCATTTTTGAAACGGACTGCAAGAATCTGGTTGACTACATTGGTGCTTCGGTGGAGTGCCCTTGGAACATTTCAGCAATCGTGGGTGACATAAAAGCATGGGCTCCTGGGAGGCAATGGGTGTTTAAATGGTGCAAACGCGAATGCAACAGGGCTCAAACCTTGAATTTTCATTTGGGTTGTATTCCGCCCGCGCTAGAGTCTGTATTGGTCAAGGATTTGTCTTGAGCTCTTTTTATATATCTTGCCATTTTAAAAAAAAGAAAAAGAAAAAAGAAAGAACTTCCTCTTTTCCTAAAAGACAATTTTCCTCGCTTCTCTATACGTATAAGATTTGGGGGCATGTGGTGACTTAGGCAGGGATATAGTGAGACACAAAACTACGTCATTTTGCTAAATGTGGTGCATCGTTAAACTCCACAAAACTGTGTCTTTTCACTAAAGGACATTCCCAAAAATCAAAACAACAGAACTTGATTCACCAAATTACAATCAAGAAATAGATTTCTGGGGTACTAAGCGTAAAATCGATTTGGGGCCCTCCACATTTAAAGAAACACTACAATTTCAAGAAATAGAAATCGTCCCAAACAAAAAACTTACAAGAACTTGAATATCGAAGCCACAAAAATTACTTAACATTGCAATAATTAATAAGTATCACTTGAACATTGCTCTTCTTTCATTTTTAGAGACATATAAATCAATCAAACTTGCATTATTTAGTTTTGCTGCAAAAGACAAAAGTACAAGTCCATAAAAATGATTGCTACAACTACTTTTCCCAATATTACGTGTTGACTCTTAGAGCTCCTTAGTGCTAACAATCTTTTTGGGTTTTAATTTGCTTTTGAATTTGGGGTTGGAAACTTAGGGCACGGAACATAAGCAACAAAGAGAGAGAAAGAGAATAAGAATATAAATGGAAGTGGAACCCGAGAATTGGTTTTCAGTTTTGATGTTTTGTTTTCTGTAGTTTTCAATTTTTCCCTTTTAGGATGCTCCACTTTTGGGCTTATAAAAACATTTGGTCCTTTAGTTTTTCAATGGATCTACTTAATTGAAATTAGTTCAAGCCCTACTTAATTTGTATTGGGCTTACAAGACTAGTAATACACCATACTAACCCCATAGGAGGGGCCCTTATTTTGGGCCTATTTTGCGGGGCCCTAAGCCACCGCTTGTTGTGCTCAGCCACAGGGTTGGGGCTGACTACAACTTGGGAATTTTGAAATTAAGGGAGAAGGAAAAATAATACTTTGAGATTCTTGCGAAGTGTATGATATAAACCATGCGGTGACAAGCTAAAAAATCTGTAAACACGGATACTTAAGCTTGAAGCATGCCAGATGCCCTTTCCACGTCCTTTCGACATGCTTCTTGTATCTTTGCAAATATTAGCTTCTTGTTGTCTCCCTGTCGTTTAGAAATTGTTTGGTGCCCATTTCAGGTAAACACCATGAGCAACCTAGTATCCCATGGCGTATTCATGACCGTTGACAATAAAGTTGGCAAGTGGGGCACGCCCGACAATGAGATTGGAAATGAGATGAGGCTCATGAAGAACATCAATATTATGTCGTATCACACAAACCAGCGGAATATGACGTTTTAAATCACAACTTTGTATTTTATATGCTAGCTGACAGTTCTATTAGTTTTAACCACCTTCAAGCTCAAGTTGTCTATCGAAAGAGTTTTTTTTTTCTTTAGCATGTCACTTCGGATCTAATTCCACCTTCATCCGAGAGATTGGAAGTAATTGTTGGGTTTTTGCCCATGAAAAATAAGCCCAATGTATTTTGGCCCAAAAAGATTAATTCGTGGGCTTGTTTTTGGGTAGAAGTTTCTACACTTTGGTTGTGAGAGCACATGGCTATTAACTTCTCTTGCTCCAATTAGCAGTAGCAGTTTTTTTTTTTTTTTTATCAAAAATTAGCAGTAGTAGTTTGTTTGGGACTTTTGCGAGCTGATTTGGAGGGCTATTTTGGAGGGTTTTGTTTCATCCATTTGGTGAAATCTTTTCCCTATATTTGTGCAGTGATTACTGACTCAACCGGGAATCACATTTCCAAAATACGTGGGAACCTATGTAGCCGGACACGGCGGGGGACACGTAAATATATATATATATGGAGCATTTCTAGTAAGAGATCCCTTAGAGCATCTCCACTCCTTCATCAAATCTTTCACCAAATCCAAATTTGAGTAAAAATCACCAAAAACTCCACTCCACTCCTTCACCAAATTTGGTTTTACTCAAATTCTTCACCAAATTTTTACTCAAATCTTGAAGGCCATTTTCTTCCCCTTAGATTTACAACAATGCCATTACTGAGGTTTTTACTCAAATTTATGCCTAGATTTATTTTTGCCCATTGGAGTGCTCCATATCAAATCAAGTTTTCACTCAAATTTGGGTAAAAATCTGGTCAAGGGGTGGAGATGCTCTTATATAGCTTATGTGAGGGATTTTTCGTTCGAGATTGAATTTTGACGATCCCAAATACGTTTTTATCGAAAAATGCTCGGATCAAGCCCTTTCGGGTATTTTTTTTTTTGACGAATCCTCGCATTAGACCTTAAAAACACATTCTAAACACATTTAACGGTTCGGATCGTCAAAATTCAATCTCGAACGAAAAATCCTTCACATAAGCTATATAAGGGATCCCTATAGCTTGCTAGAATTCCTCATGAAACAAGCCGACAGATCGAATAACCGACACAAGTGGTATACATAGTAGTTTGTTTCCAAGCATTCTTTTGATAACTCGTAAGTTTTAGCCATCGACTCAATAAAGTTTATTTGGTCTCTAGAATGTGAAGAGTGAGACAATTCGGTAAAATCAAATTTGTTTAACGGGACTGATAGTGAATGAATATATAACCTGATTAGATGTAATCTCATCGAATAAACGGCGATTGGATTAATAACACCACCCCCGTGGTATTGACAAAGAATTATTTTCCAATAAGTATTTAATCCGAGCCGTAAAGATTTTAACCTATGTAGTCGCCTCAAATATATAGTTGAATCCGATGTTCATAAGTAGTCACTAGTCAAGCAACGAACCCTAAGTGCCTATGACTAACCACAAACCAATATCAGAAGGGATGTCCGATGTTCATATGTAGTCACTTCATGATGCTTTCTATGTTAGAAGGAAACCAAAAATAGGTGAGATTCACTAAATCTCACCTGTTTTTTATTTCCCTTCTAACATAGAAGCAGACAGCAGCAGTAGGCGCCCATGTAGCTTTGAAAGCATCCCAATTAATCATGGCCCCACGACAAAAGCAAAAGGGACTTATTCCTAGTCATTTAGTATACAGTAATATTCAGTTCAAAAAACAAAAAACCTGGAAAATTAATATATTAGTTTTTTCTTTTATAGTAGTAGAAAATTAGTATAGTTAGTGAACATTAATTGCTCTTATTTTTTTTTTGAAGGAAAATAGTTATGTGAAATTTTCGGCCGCGCCAGGCGTGATGGGCTATCTCTCAAACTTTGAAGTCTACGGGCTTAGACCAATTGGGCGGGCTGGACTACATTTATTCATTTCTAATCAAGTTGGGCAGGCCAAAATCCGGGTGGGTTGTCCACACTCCACAGCAACTAAAGTACTAGATAATTCGGTGCTTACTATCCACAGTATTTGAACGAAGGTGAGCACAAAGGTGCGATTTAATTCCATACTTTAATTTTGGGGTGTATTACTATTTGCAAAAAGAAGGAGCTTATCCAGGCTACCGTGTTGGGCGGGCTCAAGTTAAAATCCTTAGGCCCAAACCCGGCCCATGAGTTATTCGGGTTGCGTTAGCCTGCCGTTTGGTCGGGCTTGGGCGGAACAAAAGCCCGCCGGGCTTCGGGCAGGCCGCGGGCTAGCGGGCCGAATGATAACCCTTAATTTTAAGTTTTTTAATTTGAGTATGTGGAAAACATTTATTCAAAATATGCTTGTGAGAGCTAGGTGTCTTGTCTAACTTATTCATATTGGCTCACTGTAATGAGAGGGAAGTGGGCCGTGCACCATGTGCACGGCACCATATGTTGCGAGGTATCCGGTTGTCCATTGCGAAAATGCATAGCTCGGATTTAATCTGAGCAAGCCCCATGTTAATCGGAACCTTCGATTGCAATGAACGGCCGGATCCCTGCACCACACGATGTTATGCACATGATGCACAACAGGGACTCTTGATCCGAGACTACTGGTCGAAGGGTAAAATTGAATGGTTCCTAGTAGATATAGGCTACTGACCATTTAATGGAAATGAAATGTTTCTGGTATGTGTACATTACAGACTACTGGCCTTTCGAAGATATATAAGTGGCTCCTAGTGGGTGTTACAACGTACTGGTCACATAAGGCGAGAAAATGATTCATAAGATCCTAAAAAAAGCGGGAGTTTAAATGTTAGTATACGAGAAAAGTAGTTCCTAGTAGATTTTGAGACTACTGGCAACGATTTGTAGTTGGTAATAATAGACTACTGGTCACTAATTTGTGACTGTTAATAGTGAGGCTATTGGCTACAAAATCGAGATTGTGAGGATGCTATGGAAAAGACCCATTATACGTTGCCCCGAATCTATGTTGCGTCACATATTTCCGAAGTACTAGAAAAAAAGAAAAAAAAGAAAAAAAAGTTGTGTTAGTTTAGAGATAGATCAAATTTACTTGATAGATCCTAACAATATATATGTTGGCTCGATTATGATGCTTTGAGAATTGGATCAAATTGTATGGGAGATCCAATATTCCCTGCTGCTTTGATTGGAAAGAAAAAAGAATCATATTTACTTGATATAGATCCAATAAGTCGAAAGTCCCACGAATAATGTGGCGAATCAGAAGACCCTAAACGAAATGTTGCGTGAATTATGTTGGTTGAAAACTTGAGTATGCTCGAGCAGCTCTTTTGGGCCGGACTAACGTTGAGGCTAGCTCCCTATTTGTAGAAGGGGATGGACCTAAAGCCCATAGGAAGTTACCTAGGGAGGTGACCTGTCTTCTGTGATTGGAGATCCTATGAAGGAAGTTCAACCGGTAGAAACTCTTCATACAGCATGACTCGATCTAGCACTTATTTTAAGAGAAGGAGATGGTCACTTAGACTCTCCTGCTCATCCCTAAGGCAATTGTGCTGAAGAAGTAATTGGTTAAGGAAGGGTTATACCCTGAGTGAATCCAAGGCATACATTCTTCTGCAAGGTACATTCCGTCACTGTACTCTTTCGAGGATTCACCTAAGTGAAGGCCGTCGTGAGGCCGTGACTATGAGGCTAGGGTTGACCTCTAGTAACCCTCATGAGAATGAAGATCAAGTACTGCATGGCAGTTAAGAGCAAGCTCAACAAACTCCCTAAATTGGCTCTCATCCCTATTTTAGGGAGCCAAACCCCAAAATTAGGCTCCAAGAGACTCCCTAAACCCCTCCCTAAAATACAAACATGAATAGTACCTCCCTAAAATCCCCCCCATTTAGGGAGGCACTATTCACTCCCTACCCATTTTTTTATTCTTTCTCTCTCCTCCCCCCTCTTTATACTGGCTGTTTTTTTTTTTTTTTATTCTCTCTCTCTTGTCT